>DWTU01001573.1:0-12938 GCA_018251515.1 Cecropterus confusis | reverse complement strand
CGGGAGCAAATCCTACTGTGGGGCTACTGGGGGTGAGTGTAGAAAGCGTTTAAAGTTTAAGCGTTTAATTATACACCTAAGATATTTGCACCTATATTTATGCAAATAAATGATTGATTGATTGAAGCGTATAATTTCTTAAAATACGACGATTAAATAGTTAATAAATAAACATGTATTTAATAAAACAAAATAGCTAATACATATCGCCGCTCTACACAAATAACTGTAGAATTCAAAAGTAATAAATTTTAAGTTAAAGATACAGTATTAAGCTTATTATATATATTTATATTTTAGAATTAAAAACTCTAACTCCACTGATGTTAACGACCTTTTTATTTTTATAATTTTAACTTCATTCATTTAACAAGATAAAAGCAAAGGTTCGTGTCGTTTTCGTCTTGTGTTAATTCATGCAAAACAGCAATATTAAAAAAAAGCTAACATACATTCCCTCCCAGCAGCGACACGACGCAAGCGGGCAGCTCGGAGGCGCTGGCGGGCGCGCCGAGCGGTACCGGCGGTAGCGGCAACGGTAGCGGCGCGGCACCGGCGCGGCAGCGGCGCAGCGCGGCCACACGTCACGCAGCAGAGCATGACGTCTGCCCGCTCGCCCTGCGCCACTGTTCATTGCCCTCCGCCGCCAACCGCTCCCTGAGCTTCTCTGCTCCAACCCTCATGTTTATTTACGTCCGTTCTTGCGTCACATTCGCTTTTCAAATCCCTTGTTAAAATTAAAGTATTTCTAATTTCTTTTTTAAAACAATTTGAAGTATAATTTGTTTATAATCTACTAACATTTATTACAAGTAAAATATTTATGAACCTCAGCTTAAATTAGTAATTACTTGAATATTACATTTTCCTAAATTGTAACTGTAGGGAAGTAAATAAGCTATTTAATCCCATGTTACATATATTCCATTATTAATTTAGTTATTTATCAGTGCTTACAATTAATTACTCATCAATTGTCATGACATTGTAATAAATTTGAAAATTATTATTCACAAATTGATTTAAATTAATTGAAGTTACAGCGTTTGTGCAATGCCATTTGTAATTAATTATTAAAATGTACATATTTATTATAATTTTATTGAAAGAGTTATCAACATAAATTTATTTTTAATTGCCTTTATGATATCTGTGCCCTTTGAATTTAATTAATTTTTTATACGTATATATTAATTCAGATAAAGTATTTTTCATATTTTTAGTGCGATAAATATTATATACAAGGCAACAACGTAGCAGGAAAAACCCTATAACAAATTATATTGCGAATAGTTTATGCAATCATCACATAGGTACCCTGGAATGTGGCGGTACCATTGCTAATGTTCAGTGATGAGTCAGGTGTGCGGTACGTCAGGCACACGTGTGTTCACTCGCTCGGCCACTGACTCACAGCATCGGTGACGTAGCACTCACATCATCCAAGCGCCCTTCGCCGCTCGACTAACCTTTGCTCTTATACGTTCTTACCGTCGCATTCCTTGTATCTCATTCATGCCTATAGTGGGAATCGGCGTACGACATATCGCCGGCGACGCCTACAATCCGTCAAGCGCCTCCGCTTCCGTTGCAGTACCGGCGTGGGCGCATGTTTTATAGGCATTTCCTTTGCACTACCTCACTAATCTTTAGACGTATGCAATTGCCGCTCGTCTCCGAAGTTGGTCGAATTCGCGAATACGATTTTGCAAACGTTTTCCAAATTGCATCTATGTATTTAGGTATTCTAACTTGGATACGATTTTTTTATAATCTTATGTATTTAAAACAACGCTACCTTAACGTTCACGTATGGACATATTTTTTTCTGTAAAACATGCGATGACCAATTTCCGTCGGCCTAAACCATAACGCCGTGAAGATAGAATAGATGGGACACGTAGCTGAATGCGCTTCGCACGTCGCGCTCGTTCCCAGCCTTAAGCGATAAGCCATTAAGGGTCGCTCCACAAAAACCGATCATTATAAAAGTTGTAAAGACTGCACCGGCGCCGAGCCTTCCCAGAACTGCGACCATTCTTATTTCGCGCACCCGCCTTATTCACGGGCCTTTTTTTTGTTTAATCTTGGTCATTTTTTACGGAGCGGTGCGCCTGTGAGAGCTTCAAGGAAATGGCTTATTGGGTTTCGTATAGAAACCGAGCTTATCTGAGGACGGCGATCGGCGGCGTGGAGCCTGGGAACGCGCGGCGGTCGCGCGGGACCGTTACGCCGGCCGCCGCGCACCGCATTCCACGCCAACTTCGAGTACATGTCATCGCCTGTATCTCCCGTCTATGACGTCCGCGTCCTGCACTATTTAAACGTTTTAACAAACATTTTCAGACTTTATACATCCCTGCTTTCACCCTTCTATATTTTTCAAACATAACTCTCGTACGTCGCTCCCAATATAAACAAAATTTGTAAACGTAAACAATAAATAAAATTAATCGTTAGTGTTAAGAGCCCGTGTGTAACAATATACACAACAATTAAGTAACTTAAATACTTGGAATATTCTTACTAAATAATTATTTTCTCACAACGAGCAAATGAGTGTCACGGTATTTCTCACAGATTGTCTGAAGCATTGCTGAGAAAACTGTGTGCATCTAATTCCCAATCACATTTAACAAAATTATGAATGTTATTAGCCGTGTAGGTAATTGATGCCTTATTGTTTTAGTCTGAACATACCCACATTAATTATTTCCATTTTGGGGTTTCAGGAGTCACCGGTCGTGACGGCCGCGGGGATAGTTTCCTGCTAGCGAATTTCGACCGTGCCGTCGCCCGTTAACAGGTAAGTCATAAAATTGTTTCGTTTCCTCGTTGTTTAGTCAATTATGCTGTATTTATTTAATTAATACAACGTAAAAATAAGCGAGCGTTACGAGAACTGTTTGCGTTTGTTCATAAATAGAGGTGCTCCAACAGGTCACGGGCCCTTATTGAGGGCAAAGGGAAGTTATAAATCTGTCGGCGCGAACAATGGAGCGATAAGGTGCACCTTACGTCCGCGCGATAATGGGGCCCCTCCCGCGCGCCGCCGCCAAAACAATCTGCCACTATGTTAGCGCCACTTCCCTCCTCCCCGTCATTAAGCATCGTATATTACATTTTTTACAAAATTCTATATTAGAATATATAAATATAAAATATAATAATTATACAAAAAATGAATATGTATATAAATATAACAAATATTATTTATAGTATAATAAAAATTACAGAGGTATATAATTTTTTTACAATATTTTCAAGTGTTTTTTTACAGTGCGCTAATAGAAAATTTATATCGTAAAGTTAGCTAAATGTCGTTAGTTTTCTAGAAAAGGATACCAGCACAGTCAAATTTTAAGTACTTAAAAATTAATTTAGAATGTATGGATATACGTTATTTTAATTAAGTTGTGCTACTTTAAGTTATACTTCCTTTACTTACAACTTCATGAATTGTATGTAATGTCTTTATTTCATTATTTTGCCGTATTTATTACAAACGTAGATTACTGGCAGGCAGGATAAATTTTGAAGTTATTTTGGTTTTGTTCAGAAGTTTAACTTCTTACGTAACGCATACGTTTTTTAAATACCGTATGAATATCAGCCCTAGTGTTAAATGTTAAATCGGTTAACTCTTCGTCCGGTTCGGTGAATATTTACCAATTTTCGTTGATAGCTCGGCGATAGTGTAGAGGTAAGGGGAAATGAGAGGTCGGCGTAACGCAAACCTTATCGGTCATTGACCTTCACACCTAAACTGAGCCTCACATCTCGCTCTGTGCGCGCGGTTCATACATACAAAATTTCAGGGAGCGGTGAGTCGATCGCTGAAATAATATATTTTATTCTCCATGATACCACAACATTTAAAATTAATCGATTTAATACGCTTTACTCAATATATGTTTACACGCAGTTAATAAATACATTTTCTATTTTAATTAGCATTTACTCGTATTTGTTTTACGTCTCATTAAAATGCGAATGGTGCCTTTTCGTAGTTGACATATTTGAAAATTAAAACACGCGGTTGCCTGATCAAAAAAACGTACGTCCGAGGTAGGCGCCAACGAAGCCTTGACCTCTTTACCCATTGAGCTGGCGGTCGGGCGCACACAATGGACTATTCCCCGACACCCGAGCTGACATGAGGCCACTGCCTCCTCAATCCGCCTCCCGCTCTTTTTGTTCTAAAATAATACGCGCTTTCGGTGAGAAGTACTTTTTGTGCATTGTCCTTCACTTACTTTGTTTTTAATCTAATAAACTGACGTTTGAAAATCCGAAAACCGTATTATTCCGTAGCAGTGCCGTGCCAGTGGAGTTTACGGTAATCAAAGCAATCGTGACACGGTAAAGTCGGTCACGTTAGTACGTAATCAGGCGTCGGCGAGGCGCGGGGCGAGGAAAGCTAACAAAATTCGGGGGCGGCGCGGGTCGCGGCCCGGCGTTGAATAAAACATGCCGTGTGACGGGCCTTGGCGCCAGTCGACACTGTAACCATACTAAAACAATACCCGCTCTAGCTCTAGCTCTAGCTCTAGCGAATCTACTTTAAACTATCCTGTTCTTCGGAGCAACCGCGAAATACAGAGGTACTGTCGTAAAAATCTATTCTTAGTAAGCAGTGTTCATGTTGATTTGTTCTGGGTACATGCTATGGTATGACAGACATTCCAGCATTCCGCCAAGAGTAGCAACATACCTGTGATGGTTTTAATAGGACAGTTCTATCCTGATTTGAATTAAGTTAACATAGTGCTTTCTCATTTGCTAAATCTAGAGAGAAGTAGAATCTTTTAGACCTAGGTTTTACATATTTCTGCCTTATAACAACATCATTGCTATATACATATATGCTCTAACGTATTCTGGTTTGGAGGAAGTAACGCACAGATACTAGCACAAGCCGTTGTAACTTGGACCTCGGGGGTTGTAACGTCTCTGTGGCCGCGGTCCACGTAGAATTGACTACAAATGATCACGAGCTGTAGCGACCACATGTCAGCAGACGGAATGCATATTTTTACGGTGCTTTAATAATAAAAATATTATAAAATATCAACACGATATATAGTCGCAGTAGAGTTAGTATCGTACCTGAATCGTGCCTGGATACCGATCATCATAATTAAACGCTTTTATTGAAGTAAAATTTTAATTAACAGCATTAATAAATTAAAGTTGTTTTTGTGAATGAAATACCGTCCACTTCGCTAGTTACTTGATACGCAGCTATAATGAATTTTCTTTGAAATTGAATTCAGCAAGACTCACACAATGGGCGATTTCTGAAATGTCTGCAAAATATACTTTGAAATTATGTACTGTAGGTAGTGTGTTATTAGACATGTTAAAAATGTATAGATAAGAAATTATAAAGTGAATTTATAACATAATTCATTAACAAATTATAAAACAATGATAAAAATATTAACAATTGTTTATTTTCATTTAAGATTAGATTTCGTAGCACATCGTAGCAGATGCGTAGCACCTAGACGTTTACGAAAATAAGATAATTTGCGCAAGAATTTTGATATATTCGACGTAAAATATTTATCAGTTTATTGTCCTATGTGATTGTGGTTAAAAAATGTACGAATACTTTGCATGTGTTATTTTTATATTTTATCAGTTTTAATTTCTCAACTCTTCAAGTAACGCATTATAATTATAATAATTGTAGATTTCTATGGACAGCAATAATCACTTTATATAGGATATTTCACACACCTAGTTGTTATTGACTAAACCAAAGTAAACAAAAACATTTTATTCACATTAATAATCGTTATTAACCGTTTGAAATTTGTAGAGCTAGACTTAATTAGTGTGAATTAATATGCGGGACATAGCGCCATGAGCACGTACAGGCGATTAGCTGGTCGACTCCTACACGCTAAGCTGATTGTGACCCATGTTAGCAATCTTAGGCAAAATTCGCCTTATCATAGCTAAACTAGTACAGTCGTAAATGTCGCTATACTAATTTTAAATTCATACTCAACTGGGACAGAAATTGTCCTACCAAAAAAATCTCGGGCACATGAGTAACACCTAACCAAACAGACACACTGGCAATATTTATTAAGATTTTTGTTTAGATTTGATTGCGATTTTAGTAGTCGCGCGCCTTCGTAGGGTATATTGAACGTACCAGACACCCGACAGGGCACTAAACAAACACTTATAATTTTATGACGATCGGAAGAAACGTGTACTAATGCGTAAAGGACAAACAGACAAGTATACATATATAGATAGATGTCAATGTTCGAGCTTCATCCTGTCATTCCTACGCCAAAAAGTAGTAGCGAGTGCTCATGGACGCACGCTACCGCACGGCTCGTTAGAGACAGAACAGTAATTGAATACGTAACGAGTTTCCGATACGATGTGCACTTCTGATGTATTTCGGTAATAGCCCTCTGATGCTATCGCACATGAGTTATTAATTATAACTCACGGAGCCGCGTATTTATTGACCTTATCTCCGGTGCCCTGTGCTTCCCTCGCCTGCTCCTTAATGAGCGGCCTGTTCGCCACCGGAACGAAACGCACCCAAAACCGTACATGTCTAATCTTTGCCTGTTATGATTTTCATCACGAGCAGTAATTAATTTGCAACGTCGATGTAATGTAATAATGATATGTTTTCATTGAACAGTGCGCTCGGAACACAATAAAGATAATTTTCTGGCCACTAATGAAAGTTATTACGAAAATAACAGTAAGCTATTCTCTTAAATTGTACGGTGAAGGGCAATCTGACGTCAGCGCTCGTCTCGCGTCATCGCGCGCGATTTCTATGTCTGAAGCTAGTCTCAGTTTCTTGCCCCCTTGCAATATAGTACTAACTGGAACTTTTGCTCATGCTTGTATCAACTTTATGTAAAGGTACAAGGAAATAGCAAATAACGCAAGAACGAGTAATAAGTATAATTCGCGTCAGAGTAAAAAATTAAAATAATTTTAAGTCGAAATGTCCAAGCACATAATAAACTTTTTTTAAATTCTATATGTTTAAAATTCTCCAAACTTCTGTAACATACGGGGATATTTAAATATATACGGTACGTCTATAATGTACGGTATTTTGTGTAATATTGTCATTAACTTTAGTTATCGGCACCACTATTTGGAATTTACTTCCTGATAATTAAAATTTAGTTTAATTTAACGAGATGGGAATTCCACATCCGGACCGAACGCTGCGTATCTATAAACTGCACAACATCAGGGGATCAACTGAAAATAAGTGCATTACATCACTCTCGTTCATGGCCGCATCCGTACGCCCTGCGCCGATTATAAATAGTACGCGGTCGGTCCCTTAAGAAGCGGGCGTAAGTTTCCGGGCTGGAAGTGTGTCGCTTCCGCTGCGAGCGGTCGTTGACGCGCGTGCATTGTCGCCGGCACATTCCCCGCCGCCGGCGGCGTCGCCGACGACGTTTTTAAATAGAGGAGCGATTACGAGCGTCTGGCTGCGGCGCCGGGCACATGACCGCGCGAAAGTGCAGCGCCCGCCGCGTCACGGGCTATTTGCGACACCGCCTCCGCTCACTCCCGGCCGCCGCGCCGCTCCGACCGGCGTACACGGTTACACCGAACCGTTACGTCCTTATTTATTCCCATTTTTGACTAATTTCTGATTAGAAAAATCTAATAAAAATCATAATCTCAAATACGATCGTATCGGAGCTTCTAAACACTTCACCGAGAACTAGTGAACACCAAACAGATGTCGGTCGTTCGTGTTACTCGTGCTACTTCTCCGCGGCCATGTTTCATGGAGTGCGACGGTGTCGAGCGAGCTGTTAGGCAGCGGCGGTGGCGATGGTGATGGGCGGCAGCGGTAGCGCACGGCAGCGCGGCGCGGGCGGCAGCGAGTCGCGGCTGAATAAATTCGGAGGGAGGCGCGCTGGAATGCGGGAGGCGGCGCGGCGCGGGGGGGGGGGCGCCGTGCGACTGGCGCGCGCGCCGCTGTCCCACGGTCGCGCGGCCCCGCGCCCCCCGCCTCGGCCACTTTCTTTCGCGCCATAAAGGCCGTTTCAAATATTTTGGAATGCTGCTTGGTGACATTTCACCCACGGAGGGGGAAGGAATGCAGCCTGCGGCACTCGGCCGCGCACGGCGCTCGCCGGCGGAGCCTCCGCTGCATGTCCGCTCCTAAATTGCAGTGCTCTGCTGAGATCGCATGCGCCGCCCGACTCCCGCGACATCGGGGAATGAGAATCTCTCGAGCTCGAACGTCCAGCGATTGTAACAAATATACATACCGTAATCATTTTTTACTCAATTAAAGCATAGAGAAGTAAATATTACGGTATACTTATATATGATAAACAATATTGTTTTAAATTAGGCATATAACGTTACGTCAATCGTCATGCATTCGGCTCCGATGCATACTCACGTCTGAGGCCTCGTCCAATATGACTCGGGTGATTGTGAACTATTGCGTGACAAGGTTCTTCTCGGGAGACCGCCCCGGCTAAAGCTCAGACAGACTACTTTCCATGCTCATGTGTGAAGTAAGTTTCTCCAATTAATAGATTCGTTCCAATAGCAAACACAGAGTCGGAGAAAGCCAGCGGAAGAGGTCAACGTCCGGCGGAATTCACACCGTCCGACCGCAATGAACTTTACAAAGAAATGTGGCGTAACGCTCTAAAATTTCAAAAAGCACGCTCGTTCTGGGAAGATGAGGGCGGTGGCCGCTCGCGGGTCGGCGCTGGCCGCGGCGGCTAGGTGCGCGGTTTATAGTCGCGCGCCGCTATGAATGGAATGCGGCGGCGGAGGTTGCGCAAGTGAGCGCGCCGCTCGCCGCTCGCCGGAATGCGGCGCGGCGCGGGGGCGCAGGCTGCGGAGCGCTGCAGCCTGCGCTGCATCTCCCGGCCATTCACGCCGGTCGCTGTGTGGTCGGCGAAATAACTCACCGTTAGAGCCGCGGAATGCTCGCTCTATCTCTATACCTGCGCCTGCGCACTCGCCGAACTCAGCGCTCTCCCACTTTACAGCCGTAGCTCGGAGATGCCTCGATAACGAGATATCTCAATTGGATCCGACTCTACAACGCAACACTCGTGTTGCGCGTTGGGCTTGTTTTCTATTTTAATAACAGTTTCATTGGGATGTCGTATTTTTAAATGTTGTTGTATATTATTGACACATTAATTAAATACAATTAATATTTATTTATTACTTTTAAGGAACACAGATCCAATTGTTTCAAAATTTCAGTACTTTGCAAATATGTTACAAATATGTTGAGTAGCTTTATCATTTTTACACATTTCCACACATTTTTGGTAATATGCAGTATGCAGTTTTAGTAAAATATTCTAACAGAACCACATACCTACATGCATTACGTTATTTATCCATCCGTATCTAAGTATCCGTCCCTTATATTTTTGTCTAAAATACTGGTAGGTGAAGGTACATAATACGGCGAGTACGTCGAGCATGATAAATTTGTATGCAGGCTCTGTACCGCATTCTAGAGCATCGGATTGTTAGGAGAATAATGGCGGTGCGTGTCGGTTGCGGCGTGTCGGCGTGCGGCAGCACTATCAATAGGCGGCGCGTCACCCGCCCTACATACTTGCGCGACATCGCCCGTCTTCATCGCAGCCGGCCGCTCGTTTCGTCATCCGCGAGCTAAATTAAATGTTAAGCCCATTGTCCCCATCCAACCGATGTCCGCGACCCCCTTGCAATATCTTGCCATCTGTACCCATCCCATCTGCCACCGTAGTCTGTCTCGTCACCCTTGTTCCCTTTTACGCTACGCTACGCTTTTTGCGATTCTACTTGCTCCGTGGAGTTCCCGCGATCTTATTTCGTTTGCGGATACTATGGTATCGTGTTATGTCGGTTCCCTTTAAAATTTATAACCGGGTCACCTAAATTTTATTTCGTTTTAAGATACGATTAGTTAATGTGTAATAGATGCTAAATTTACATTTAGCACGTTGTACACCTACATTACAAAGTTCCTGGTCGAGCTCTAACATAAGTAGTCGAAGTCCGCACATTTATGTCATTATCGCGAGTGCAAATACGCTTCACGATAAAAAGTAGCACATTTGCGCTATTTCCCATAGTTGTCAGCAATTAGAGCAGTGTTTGTTGGTGCGGGTGTGCCCGTGTGGGGGGAGGGGAAGTGGTCCGGTGACACGTGTGGCCCACATAGTGCGCGCTCATTGAGTGTCCGTGCGGATGTGACGTCACATGCTTTGTAGCCTCAAGCGCACCTGCTCCCGACGCCTTCGCATCCACCACACATCATTGACCCCTACTGCTCATTATTAGCTAATGTATCTCATTATAAATTGAATAAATTACTTTAAGTGGATTAAATGTATTTTAACCATTTATTTTTACTAGCTTCAGTTGGTACTTTAAGCTAGTCATTAAAATGAACATCGTTTCAAATATGTAGGTAGCATCGTTTGAAATATTAATAAAGTTCCTAATATGAGAGGCTAAAAAAATTCCACCGGTAGTTCATATGACAAACTCTTGTATTCAGTAAAGTCGTCATATGTTGGTATATATATCTGTTTTGTCAATATACTACTTTGACCGTATTAGTCATATGAGCAAATTAAGCACGCAGGACTGTTCTCGTTGAAATCTTTCCAAGTATCCTTCAACACGACCGCATATTCCTCACCCGGGCATAGTTGGAAGTTATTGGCATCGATAAATTAGCGAAACAATTGTAGCGGCGCCGCGACTCCCGCGCAACCGCCCCAACAAGGCCGGAGGCGCTTATTCGCACCATTTGTGGCCAGTGGCGCGCATAGCTGGCGCACTCTCCGCCTCGCCTAATTAGAGAGATGTGGGTGAACCCGCATTGCTCTAACACGCTCCGTACGCCCTGCCGCCTTCGTTTATTTCTATATTAGGCGATGATATTGTCAAGGCACTATAAAATATTCCAAATGAAATCGACGACGCTTAATCGATTTCGTTCTGTAATAGTCTCCAGTAAAATGCTTCCCGTGTTACAGATCCGACAGCGCCGTGAGAAACTGGTGCCCTGCGGTGGCCTGAGTCAGCATGATGTCATACAGCAAGCGGCTAATAGGAGCGTCCCGGCGCACACGTCACATCCCATTCCCGACGCATACTTCACCCAATCGAGCGATGACAAATCCATTCATGTTGCTCTATTGTGCCCTGCCGTTGTCTCTAATTCTACATACATTCTTGTTATTCTAGCTTTGTCTCGTATGTTTTATTTTTATTTTGTAAAGCAGTTTGTTGTTATGTCGGTCGCTTACTACGATTACGTTGCAGCGAGTGCCAAGATAAGAATAGTCGCGGAACGAGGAGTGAAGTCAAGAAAGAAGAAATTTAAAGAAATAAAAAGGAATTACGAAACTGGTTTTCATAATGATTTGACAGATTGTTTAAAATTCTGAGATCATTGTGAAAGCTGATTTTGTTCCCATGGCGGTGTGGAAGAAATGTGCAAATCAACTCTACGTGGGCTCAAGAATAGAGAAGTAAAAAACACGAACAAACTTACATACTTATGGAGAATTTAACATGGATACGGTCTTTAAAATATGTTGTACGACCCCTTTTCTTATATGTATTGTATGATATGTAAAGTAAATAAATTTAAATGTATACAATTTTGTAACAAAATGTCAATGGAAATTTTTGGACAACTATAAGGACAATAATAAGAGATAATACGTTAGACATGATTCAACAAAATTATACATAAAGTCGTCAATGAGGAAATTGTACATATCTGTGGCATATAAAAGTAAAGGTGATGCCACAACACAGTAATATATTTTTACGATGAATGAACATACCTTACATTTAAATTTACTAACATAATATATATTTTGAATGCTCTAACACTGATGTACACCTTGTAATATTGTTGTACTATTTTATAATCAACAGTTTCGTCAACAGGGCCTCTTTTTTAAACAACTCTGTTAAAATCTGTTATTAATTGCAATTTCTTAAAAAAAAGGAAACATGACATGATAATATTTGATATGGTTCTCCACAATTTATGGCAAAAATTTAAATTAAAGATATTTGATATTGCTTGAAAACATTTTATAACTAAAGTGTGACATCACCCTATCATGAAGATTGAATTTTTGTAGTTCCAATACCGCAGTACCATTTCTACTACTGTTTCTGACTTGTAATATTAGTGACTTTGCTGCTACATGCGATTACATTGAATATGGTAAGGCAGCCGAACACGAGGCATTCGTTAGGGTGGTGGTGTTTAGAGATGTCTGTGTTTGGCAATGATCACAGTAAGTCTAATAACAGCATGGTCAGCATGTTTGTTTGCAAAAGCAACAAATAATATCATTTTTTTAAAGTTACGATTATTTTGGCTTGTTTGAGAAAACATATGAGTGTTAATTATTTTAATGCGATATGAAACTGAAATCGTCCCCATAAGGTTTGTTAGAAAATTTCGCAAGCTTTGCGGAAAATACTACCAACATGTTAAAGTTTTCATGGTAACATTAAATTTAAAATGTATGAGCAAACCAAAATAAGATTTAGAATTGTATAATTCAACTAGCTGTGCCACGCGATTTCACCCGCGTTAATTAGATAACATCTATTAAAAATCTATATTAAGAACATCATTACAATGTATCTGGAAGCACTGTTCGAAGGTATCGACACAGTCGCCAGGCGCACTCCCGGCTTCCGTTCCCGTCAACATTAACGCGCGCGAGATATTGGAACATTATTTGTTGCAGTTATTTTATAACTATGATAACTCCTAACATATTCGTTAAAATAATAAATAATAACGCTTTCTACACTCATAGCCGTAGTAGAATTTTCTCCTGTGTCGTGGGTACCATGGACACACAAAGACGAATACACAAACACCCAGACCCAGAACAGAAATCTAA
>DWTU01001572.1:0-12941 GCA_018251515.1 Cecropterus confusis | reverse complement strand
CGATGTGGTTGCCGGCTCACTTGTATATGTAGCGATCATCTCAGTCCTCGGGAGTAGTAACGCATCTGTGATCGACTTTAGGTAGAACCCCTGTTCTATACGAAGTTGCTTACCTTAGATGTCCATGGGTAGCAGTTACCACTTACCATCAGGTGGACTGCATGCTCGTTGCTACTTCAATGTGACAAAAAAACATGTGACAGTCGTGTCTTCGGAGTTAAACCATAAAGTTTTCTACCACATTAAAGTTAAGATGTCGTTTTACACTAAATTAAAAAAACACGAAAAATAGTAATTCGTATGTTACGTGGGTATTATCATTAGGTATATGATAATGATACTCGCTTCACAAAAGCAAATGTCAACCAGACATCAACAAGAAACTGAGTAGTTTTTATGGCAAATAAGATACGTTGCCAATGTTATGGATACTGACTTTATAGTTTTTGTCCTACAAACCTTATTACTGAGCCAACAAAAAATACGCAATAAGCTAGAACTTATGAAAAGTAAAACGTTATTTTCACAAGACCTGGTAAACTATAAGGATTTTTTTAATATCGTGTTTTCTTAAATCCAATCACGACGTTAATTAGACGACCAATTACCTTATTAACTAAAACACTTCTTAAAAGAAACATATTTTATAATCTGATAATATTCATGACTATGTTGCCCCACTAGACACACATACATATTTTCACACAGCCTAAAAGAATTTTGCATTTTAAATAATGAATTTAGCCTCGTCCAAAACCTAAATATCTTATATTTATCGATTGCCTGAAATTTAGTACCTGTTTATTAAGAGGAAAGATTCCTAAGTTACTGTAGTGTACTAATGTCTTGCAAGGGGTGAGAAGTCTATCAATCCGTAATTTGTTAAAACCGTTGTAGTCAGTTTTAAAGGACAGTTATACTGCCCAAAATATGAAATGATGCAGGAAACTCGCGCATATTTAATTTTTTATCAAATGAAAAATAAAACTGCAAAATACGTGAGTACATTTGGAAACAATGTTTTCCGTCGATTTATGCGTACTCACACTCGACGCGAAGTCAGCGTGTAAACAGTGGAATACTTTTTATTCGCGCTCTGTAATTCCCGGGAGTTGGATTTGCATAACAAAACGGGAAAAGGTCAGGAAGCGAACGGAATGGCAAGAGTCCGGCTGGTGCCCAGTCAGCACTGTCCGATGACGGAAACACCGTTTGAACGATCCATCGCTCTTGCTCCAGTACTTGACATTAAGTACCTGAATGTACGAGTTCTGCTCGTACAATAAATCTTACTACTTCTACTTTAATTTATACTAAATCCTCACATACGGAAACATTCTTTTTATTGGTAGTATTTATGATTTTACTACTTCGAGGATAAGTAATTGGCTTTAAAAAGTCATTTTTAAATCTTAATGTTAATTCAAATACCTTTCTACAGATACCCGCAACATTTTACAGTAAGTTACGTATAAATTTTACAGTAAGTTTTTATAGTAATTTTTGCAATGGCTCTATATGCAGTCTATACCACTATTGAACTGTTTATACAACACACTTTACAAATGCCATTTATATAGCTCTGCTATCATTATATAGCTTTATACATAATATTCGACTAGCCGAGTTGATCAATATGAGAACAGGATAAAATTATTACGATTTCGTTCTCATTCGGTTAGGGAATGTTATATAAAAATGCAGGTATCTCTTTTTTAAGCAGCTAAATGAGTCAAGTAACATTTTTGAAGTAGGAAGGCAGCACCGAATGCTCAAGCACAGGCGTTGCGAATGCATATTCATGATTGCCTGCGCCACATGCAAATTGTGATTTACACACTGTAATGAATTCTTTTGATCTGTGGATTCACATATTTGATTTACCCCCATCGATGTCAGTATTAACATGATACGTTGATTTCGTATTCATAGTTTTTCTCGCTGAAGAATTACTTTTGCAATTCAGTTAATTAGGACAGATAATCCAAATAAATTATAGATGTAGAAATAAAAGGATACATCATAAAAAAATAGCAAAAAATTGGAGCTTTTTTTTATTATTTCGATGTTTACCTCGTAATAAACATTATATGTAAACATGTGCTGCATGTATCTTTTTCTTAGACTTGTGTATATATGTAGATCGTATGAGGGACATCTCAATTAGTATAACCCAGCCAATCTACTCGCATACAACATTGCTACGTCAATACAAGTTGCAAATAAACATCAATCGAATCATTGAGAGGATCTTCCACATAAAATATGTTCAGAAGAGTCCCAAGTAGAAAAAGTAAACTAAAAACTTACATAATTACTTTAGCGATTCAACTGTTCGAAAGAAATGCAGAAATGACAAGACGATGACAAATGAGCATCGTTCGCATCCAACACTGTCGGGTGGCGGACCTCATCAAATTATTCCCCACTTAAAAAATCTCCGTAAACAAAAACGCAGCAAAGAAAAAACAATCCAGTCGCGGGGTAAAAAATAGGTATTGGCAACATTGATTGATGTGTACTAATAGGGCGCGACGAAATGAGGCCGTCACATAATTAGAGGAAAAGTGACGTCTTCTGTCATTGACAGTGTAGCCAACTGTCTTAGGTCTAGAAATAGAACGGGCTCGCGGGGAGGAAGTGATTAGTGTTGCAAACTTATTAAAAATTATTGAGTGAAGGCGGTTAATTGATTGCTAGGTTAGACGGCTCGTCACACTCCCGTGGGTTCATGCGGTGTTTCAAATTAGATTTAATTTGTTGGTAGTTTGTTTGTTCATTCGCTTCATTTTGTAGAGTAACTAGTCTTATATTGTGGAAGAAGAAAAAATAAATCTGTTTTTACGGGTCTCATTAGCAAAAAAATAGTTACTACTAATTTAAGGAAGCAATATTATTTCCTGCTACTTTGAGCTCGTTCTCTGGAAGTGACACGAAACGAGGGTGTAATGAATCTCAGGGTGCCGGGACGCGCTGCCGCATAAAATATTATTCGCAATTAGAATTACTTATTACGAACTACAGCGTGACATCCAAGTGCATAGAAAATAAAGTACAAAAGATACATATATATAGTCATTTAGAGTGGATGCAGTTAACATAAAGCTGGTAGAATCCTTCTGGGTTATAGGTCGTTGAACCAGTGTAGTTCCACCGGGAAAGTACCATCGCATCACCTATTTCTAGTGTGAAGCAGTTCTTGCGTCTCGTTGCGTTTGCGTGAGGCGGTCATTTCAGTCATCGGGACTAGCAACGCATCTGTGATCGACTTCAGATAGAACCCCTGTTTAATAAAAAAAAGTGTGGAAAAGCAACCATCGTATTTATTTTACCTACTTACAACATTGTTAACTGCTGTTATATTCTGGTTTGAAGATTGTGGTGAAACACATAGGATGCGTTTCTTCTTAGTCTTCAGCGGTAGCAAAGCATGTGTCGGGTACTATAGGTACTTCAGATGGAACTCTAATCATAACTGGGGTTGAATGAATAATGGCTGCGCCAGTTGTCAAATACCATCATGTGGATTTCATGCTCCATTGTTACTTGTATAATATATAGGTAATTCCATTTATTTTCCAGTGTTTATCAAGTCTAACCTAGAATATCTCAAACAGTCAATAACAAAGCAATTCATTAATCCAGAGCAAGTTTGGCATGTCTAATTAGCAAAAAACCTTGGAATAAAAGCGTACGTAACTTATAAAGGATCAAGAATGTTTATATAAGCGAATCGATCAAACGCGAGGATGCCTACCGGAGTATTTTTACAAAGCATCCCTTATCGCTGTGTACATATCATTAGTAATGCAAAATAATGGGATACAGACACCTCGTGCCGTTTGCCAGCTAATGATTAATGCTGTTCGCCATTAATTCTTATTTTTGATGAGAAATTTGACTTGTGCTGTCAGGCGCCGGATCCAGATTAATATAGGCTGACGGTGCAACTTGCGTGTAATATTGTTAGACACTCCCCGGTTACAATACTCAACCAATAACGTTGTTTTTGATACTTGGAATTAAATTATTCCTGTTGAAAGTATGCATTTTTCAGATACTTAATATTTTTTTTTAAATCAGCGAAGAGTTACGGGCGTTACCTACCTTATTAGTCACAACCATTGGCTTTTTCTAAAGAGAAAGAGTTTGTTTATTAAAAAAGATAAGAAAAACTTGTTAAGGTTAACTTGTTTTTTTTATAAATCAATATTGTGATAAGTTGATTAAAGTTAAGGCAGGTAATGTACGGATATGACTTAAAGGCACAATGCTACTGAATAGTTACACAGATCTACACAATTTAAAAATAAGTACACATCTCGTCATATATACATAAAAACATATTGTAAAGAAATTCTAAAATGCTTTGTTTCGTTTAAGGCATAGGATATACAAATAGATCAACGTCAAGCGGTGAGGGATGTCAAAGCTAAAGCAATAAATAGTTTGGTTCACCAACGGGACTATCCGAATAGTTTGAGGCATAAAAGGGCAAAGTACAAAGAGCTACATAAAATGCCAGTACGACCGCATCGGTGACAAACTCGGGAGGTATTCAGAGGGCTGACGACTGCCGCCGTGACTCGGCACCCTTTATACAACGCCCTTTGCATATTAGCCAACTGAAAATCAAAAGTCGCTATTATTAATGACTGCGCGGCATGACAATCTAAATATCTCACGACGAAAGTTGAACACTAAACCGTGCGAAATTACGCTCAGCTAATACCGATGACGTTCCTAAATAAATGTACAATCACCAGATGCGATCTACGGGATCATCCTTCAAATCCGGAAGCGAGGAAAAATTATTGATTCAAAGCATTCAGCATCTTTATCTTTCGGATACAAGAGTTCATTTTATGACCATTAATTTTGTCTTTTCCTCGGGTGTTTTATCATGGAGACGAAGCTCTGTCGCGCGTCTCATTAATCAAAAGCATTTGTTTACAACGAAGGGAATTTGATTTGATTAAAATAATTCGCAATATCCTTGATAAATATCACCCTCGGTCTCCGTTTGATCTTCACTGAAATTAATGGTAGAGGATTCAATCACGCAAATGTTACCGCCGAGATTCTTGGCGTCTGGTGCTAGGTGTCACTCCACACCATATAATACATAATAAACATACATAATTCCTAAGTATTATATACAAATAATTTATATATCAAAATTTCAAATCTATACGCAAATATTAAATTAGCACCTTAATTCGCATTACCATTTTATATTCCAAAACGTTAAATTTTTTAGATAATTAATTATCAACTTTTTTTATTATAATTTATATAAATAAATTTTTTTATAAGATTTAGAATATCTTTGAAATAAATCCAATAAAGACGACCTTTTGTTTATGGATGTTTAATGCGCATTTGTCTTGTGAGAATTAAGAAACATCGTATACTTGTTAGAATTGACAAATAATAGCATTGATTTTAAATATATTTTTTTAAATCACTAAATTCAGCAAAACGTACCTTTGTCAAACTTGTGAAAATTAGGAAAAATCGTATTCTACGAATTGTCGTTATTTAGTTCGTATGTATGTTGATTTCGTACATGGCGGTCAAATGTGGACGACCCGCGTGGTGGAGCGGTTACTATATCGGTCTGACACGCAGTGGGTTCTGCGTTCAATCCCCGGCCAGACAGATATCCGAATGATTAATTTAGATATCAGTTCTGGGTCTGAGTGTTTATGTGTTCGTCTTTGTGTGTCCATAGCACCACGATACAGGAGAAACTCCTATCGGGTGTTATGAGTGTAGAAAGCATTATTATTGTTATTAAATGTGCTTTTGTCTTGTGAACATTGAGAGATATCGTGTATAATTTAATCCCATTTTTTTCGAATAGCTTTATAAATCTGTATGTTTGGGTAAACAAACAGAGGTATCTTGGTGCGCAAGGGACACGGGGATGAATAACGAGCAGCGTCACAGCGACGTGTGATCCGGCGCGCATCCCCCAGCCGGCTTAACCCGCCGCTCGCCGATAAATCGCAGCTAATTCGATCCGAAACGGAATTAAACGGACGAATGCATAGATCCCGACGATTTGTTCGCTGCTAATTGACTCTGCGTTTGATTTACTGCGAGGATTGAGTTCTAGGAACGCTTATTCGTCTGTCTCAAGTTGCAGGGTGTGATTTTGCATTGTCGCTTGATTTTCAGGTTTCGAAGGTTGTTTTGTGAGACATTCATTTTTTGACACAGATCGTGTAATAAAAATGAAATTAGGTGAAAATTATACGCTGTATATAAAAAAGGGATTACGACCAACATTTACAAGTAAAGGTGGCATAAATCGTAAATTTCTAATTTTTGTTTAGAGGACTATGAGGAATTCTAGATCTAAAAATTTTTTGAAACATAAGTCAAAATCGGGTATGTCCAGCTGAGAACTTGTTACGACCGCCATCTATCGGCAAAGCTGTCAATTGCTAAAGAACGTAAAGACGGGTATACTAATTGACAATAACTATTATCCATACTTTAAACGTACCTCTTACTCGTAATAATAAAATTAATAAAAAACATAAGTAAGTAAAAGTGTGCTGTAGGTCTCCTGCATTTCGTATAAGGTATTGATTTTTTCAAAAAGATTTAAGTTACTAAGCCGGTTAATGACTACAGACAAGTGCACTCGAACAAGCGGAACAAAACAAACAGTACCTACAAATTATATTAAATCAGAGATAATCCTGTCAATTAATTGGACTTAGGATTGAGAACCGGTTGTGGACGCATGCGCGAATAAAATAAACAAAGAAAAGGCGCGGAAAAGAAACCCCGCCACTCACAAGAGTTTAATAATAACAATTAGCTCTACGTAATATTATCTTGTTGTAAATATTGATTAAAATAGAGCACCGAAAAAGGTCATTGCATGTCTTATATTACTAGACAGGTTTTTTTTTTATGTACTAGAAATTATCAATGGACTAGTTTTAATGAAAAAACTTAAGGGTTATATTTGATAAAAAACCATTATAAATACGTCACTTGTAGATTTCATCACTATTGTAATAAACATCTATCTATTTATGCATCTACCTATTAATTTACCTACTACATGTGGTTGTACGATTTGAAAACTTTATATTGGTTTGAAAATCGTGAAAATATTCAATAAGAGTTAAAATGGTGATTTCTCTTAAACAATTATAATGTTCTTTCTAAGATTACACACTAACAATACACTTTATAACAAATTTAATATGTCATTTACTGGACTATATTGTCGTCTTTTTCTGTTAAGTTTTACTAGAACTAATTTCAGACCCATGTAAAGTAAACTAAGATAATTAGCGGCCGGTTAGGGTGAACTTTTATATTCACAAAATTACTGAGTAATTCCTTTAAAAGAGCTCTAATCCCGGGCCCCGAGCGGCGATCGCGGACTGACAGTGACACATCGGTACAAGGCTCGCTGTCCGACTGTAATTCTACCCGCACTCGCTGGGCTTATGCTTTATTTTCCAAATTAAAGAAGATTCGAGTAACCAAATTTATAACCCCTGACTTTTTCAGCTATTAAAGTTAACCTATTTTAGCTACGTTTTGTTTTGGTCATACAAACTTCCTTGATACATGATATAAATGAAATACTAAATGGGTGAATGGTATTTTTGAAAGAAAACTAGGAATTAATTTAAAATATGTAAAACAGGACATAAAACATTGTATTCTGACTTTTAGTAAGGATTCAGTACATAATTCCATAGTTCATATTTTGTTTCCAAAAAAACATTAGGGACCAATAAATATCTGACTTTGTTTCACGATGTTAATATGAAAAACTGAAGTAAAAATCAGTCTTTAAATGGTACTGTTACTGTTAAATGGTACTGTTATTTGTAATTCAAAATATGATGTTTATTCAACTTGAAATGATGCTTGCTCTGTAGGGGGTGGCGCTATTAAAACGTTTCAGAGCATTCAATCGGAGCACTTGAAAATGAAGTCAAAACCACAAGTATCGTTCGTAGCAAGCCCACCGATCAATCACCATCCATTAAACAAGAAAAGAAAAGCGCTTTCCCCCAGCCATTGGCCCTCGAATCGGCCCAATTTACATGAGAGCCGCTTTTTCCTCGCATCGAGATTAGCCCCTGAATGAGTTTGATGAATTGTTCACACCCCGCAAGCCGGGCTCGTAGAGCGGTCATTTGTTAAAAATACACCCGATCCGCGGATCTAATTGTCTTCTCTAATTTCACACTCCCCTGTGATATCTGCGTCCAGTTTAAATTAGGACCATTTTTTAATTTAAACGATTCCGACACTGATCCTAACATTTTATTTGCACCGAATTAGGCAAGGGTGGAAAAGAACACAACGAAAGAAAATGTGAGAAAATAAATGTTAAATAAGTTGATAGAAAATCAGACCAATCAGCAGGTTTCATACAATCCATTGCTGTAAGGTAAGTTTATCTTACCTCTCGAGATGTTTTACGATGTCCTCGTATGCTGCTCTACAATTCTCCCAAATACCAGATCTGTCGACAAAGAAAATAAAATAAGAAAAAATGAAGAAAAAGGTAAGTACAGAAAGTAGATTATTAAAAATGAGAAAATAAAGGCAATAAGGATGACCCGTGCGAAATTCTAATTGAACATTTTTTAAACAAAGCGGATCGCTGCCATAAAAAGTATCCTTCTTTAATAAGAACTCATAGAAAGACAAAAACTTGCAACAAAGTGTTTTTGAAATTATTAAAAAAAGTTCTTGAATGGGAAAGGGTTCCAATGTAAAAGGAATAATAATTATGAGCACTCAATATTAAATGTTCCGTTAGGTTGAACGAGGGGTCGAAGAAATTAATTATGTTTTTAAAACAATCGCTTATATTTGTGCCGTAACAACTCATGCGTGATCGTTGAAATTGTTTCTCGATTACTTTAGCACTTTGTTTTCATTAAACTTTTCTTCAAGGAGTGAATACTTCTTATAGTTGTTGAGCGTTCCGTCTAAGGGAGAATCTTACACGACACCATTACATGGCAATGTCCATCATGGTTGCCAAAACTTTACATTTCATAATCTTATTAATGAGATCTTTCAAATGAGAACTACGTTTAATCATATTTTCGTCTATTTTTTGTAAAACAGAATGAAATTTCAAAATCAAAAATCAAAATTCCGTCTGATTTAATGAAGTAAATAAATTTATTTAGGTTTTATCCCATACTCATGAATTGAAACTAATATTAATACAAAACAATAATATTTTTTTTGAATAAAAAACATTTAACAACGAACATTTACCAAATGTTCGTAGCACGTGTTCGTAGGTACGTGTTACATTACAAATTTATACAAATAAAAGCCAAAACTTTCCAACATACTAACAAAATGTTCCCAAAACTTCATTATAAATACAAGTAATCGATAACATTAAGTTTCGCCGATACCCAATCAAGTGTTACACATTGCCGGTCGATCTGAACCAGCTATTACGAGTGTCATGTGCTTACATAGTATCGAATCACATGAGTGGCAGTAAGACAGTAGGGTAAGTCAAGTGAGCATTGTGGGTCTTCAGAGCGGAAGTGAGGGCACTCGCTGTTTGTACCTTTCTTATTGGATTAACTCGCTTAGACATTTAACCTGTATCACTTCTGACCTGCTTACAGGTTTCTTTTAGTAGACCTGTTAATCCGTATATAATCCAACAAGGGAAGTCTTTTACGTTATTGTTGTAATATTACTATGCCTTCTGAAGTTTAAGTTCTTTAAATTATAATTGCGATGCTTTTAGAATTCATTCCAGATGCTAATTGACTACTGCAACTTATGGACATCGATAACTATATTCAAATAGGATTAAAATCCTATCAGATGGTGTCGTAGCTATTGTCATCAACCCAATACTATCCGATTGGTCACGGGTGTATTGGCAATGAGGGGGTTTAGGGCTTAGTCCATCGGGCTGGGCAAGTGTGAATTGATAAAGTTTACACAACTTTGAGAATCTTTAAGAGCCCACACCGTGCCGATTTATTCGCAATATTTCAGCTTTACCATCATTGCAAGTGATAATTAATTTTAGCACTGAACAATTAGAGGTGCGTGCCTAGGATTTAAATCACGGACGAGATCTCAGAGCTAAGTTTCAACCATCACTGTATATCACTACTGTATATTCTAGTAAAAAATGTTATATACTTATTGTCAGCTTTAAATATGTGAAGATTTTAACATCGTAAAGTTAGTACACAACCACTTTTAAAGGATTACATCATTATTAGCTTTGCTTAGTAACGTTTTGAACAAAAGCTAATTATCGTATTCATCTCATTATTTTATTTATGAGTGAAATATTAACAATGGTTTATATAAATTACGAAATCAATTAATTAAAATTTTAAACATTATTAAAATGTTTTTAAATCAGTTTTCTCTGTCGATTAATATTCTTACTTAATGGAAAATGAGTGTAGTCAAATAAAAAGTCAAATAAGATGAAAAATTCTAGATTAATCGTATTATTTATCTGACATATCTAAGCAAATACCATCCATATATATTTACAAAAAACTTCCGCGTATCTGTATTTATTTGCAAAAATAATAGTTTGGCGGACTAAGAGTAAGCAATAATAGAAATATATATATTTTTATGGAAATTTTGTCTAGTTATTTTCTATGTATCTGAAAACGGTTTCAATGAAAACTACTCAATGTAATTTATTGGCCTGAATATATTTATAGTCCACATATTGGTGTATTATTTAGTCAGTTTATTCCATTAAAATCCTGTTACCTAAAGTTCTTACTAACATTGATTTAATTAAAAGAAACATGTTATTTTTTTTGCAATAAACGCTAGTTAATCCATGTGGATAAATAGTAAACAAACAGAACAATTTATCTACAATTTAATTAGTTAGAAGCTAAATAGTATAATAGTTTTCTTGACCCATACTCGGTTATTCGATCGTTGTCAAAAGTGGAATCTCAGTCGACTGAAGGGGCTTCCTTTTACTTTACGATTAGGGCACGTCTTTAGTCCACTGACCGTGAGTTAATCCTCCAGAATTATAACTTGAACCTGCTACCTTTTACCGTGTCAATATAGGCCACCTTTATTTTTACTTATTACTGTGACCATAAAGCTACCTTAAAGGATTAATGTGATTCTTTCGTTTATCTTACTTTACCCGACTGCGTCAGAAAAAAAATCAGTGTGTTTGTACGAGTCATTTATTTGTCAAGCTCTACAGCTTGACGGACTGTAATATATGACATATAATTGCAATCAACTCTGCTGTCAGAATGACATAGGCGTGGACAAACAAACATAACAAAAAAAAAAATACTACAATTACGTTTGTTACATAATAAAATTATATCTATCTATATTTTGTAAAAGCGTTGGAAAAAACGTTGCTTTAGTTAAAGTTACTAACTAATATTGATTAATCCGAACTATATATTTGCAATCACAGAATCGGTAGCCCAGAGGACGTCAACAATATCGATTACTTCTTAAAATTGTATAGTCAATATGTCTTACCTTGCTAGTGCTTCCATATTGTGCATGGGTTGGCCCTTGATGATGGAGCCGTCGGGTCGTGGAACACCGTGGTGGGGCATGCCGGGAGACATGAGCGCGTGCTGGTGCATGAAACCCATTGGCCCCAAATGGGTCGGAGGCGCGTTGTACCCATTGGCGAGGAGTGGAGACTTTTCCATACGTGCCATTTCTGGAAACAAATTATACGTGAATATAAAAAAATCGACAACTCGTGTTGAATTGGAACTTTGCACCTCTGTATTTCTTTTAAAGTAGTTATTAGTAACAGAGATAAATCACATTTATAAAACTTCCCATGTTTCAAGCATTTTATGACATAGGATTATAGGTTCTGAGAATCTGTACTGGATGTATATTTATTTTCTATGTATGAAGTACTTTTGTGATCACTAAGAATCTATAATTATATCAAAAACAATAATCATTTCAATATTCAAAGCGCCGTAATAAACAGTGGGTCTACTTAAAAATAATCACGTACCAACTCAGGTAAAATCCAATTAATACCCAGTATTATCATTTAATTACTCGTTCCAATAATCGAATCGCCCGTAAAACGGTGTATCAACAATAATAAAATGAGCAATGAATTTTGAGACTATTGTTTTCTGGGTACCACAAACAACCCGAGTAAACATAGGGGGTGTTGGGCAAATATTCTTAAAATGACCCCCTGAGAGGGTGGTCGGGTGGTCTTCGGCTGTCCACGGCCCCCTCCCGAGGTCACCAAACGGACTGGGGTGTCGGAAACAATTAACAAGGTGTCGAATTAAACACGAATTAACGTTTGGACCGTTAAAGGAAAATACCCTTTTCCATTGTACCGGCGCTCTACAAAGGATTTTGGGATTGCTGAGTATTAAATATGTGTTTCTCTTTGTTACCCGATTAGAGGTACAGGTACGTCTATGTTGGATGGTTGAAGCGGAACTTTGATTTTCGTTTCCTATGAAGGGTTAATGAGTAACCATTTCGCAACGAATTATTGTTCACTACATTTTTGGGGTTTATATTACGGTTTCAAATAACAGTAATTTCGAAGACATATTTGTTTTTATTTGTAATCTAAATTGTTATTTGTAAATATATATATTTTTATAGTAATATAATAGTTTGTCATATATATATATATAATAAACGAACCTGCAGCCCACCTGATGGTAAGTGGCTACTGCCGCCCATGCACATCTGCAATCAACCCTAGGTAAGATCAAAGTCTCATCTAAGGTTAGCCACAAACTAAGATGGAATGCCTCGGAAAAGTATACACCGTACACCGTACAAAGTATTCAGACCAGAACACAACAGCGCATAACACTACTGTCATGAGGCAGAAATAGGTGTGGCGGGGGTGGTTCCCGGGTCGAACCACCAAAAAGTCTACCACC
>DWTU01001571.1:0-12946 GCA_018251515.1 Cecropterus confusis | reverse complement strand
TAGGTTTCATCACGATGATTTCCTTCACCGTAAATCAGCGATAATTAACTTATAATACGCACATAATTTTAGAAAAATCCGTGGTGCGTGCCCGGGATTCGAACCTCGATACCCTCGATTGAGAGGACGACTTTCAACCATTCGGCTATCACTGCTCACTCGTTACATGGATGGACTGCATACTCGTTTGTAACTTCTATATTGTAAAAAAAGCTTATTTTCATGGTCATTTTTGTAAGTAAATATTATATTTTTGTATGATATATTATTAACATTGAACATAAATCTTCTATATGACAAATATTGAGTCACAGTCGAAATAATTCATAAACCTGCGTATTCATCATTCAACAATAGCTAATAAAATAAATTATTTAAAGTAATAACTCAGTGACTCAGATTTAGAATTAATAAAATACATTTTAAATATCAATCTGAAACTCTCGGAATAATGACAGATGCAGTGTATTAATACTAATACTTTGATCCTACCAGGAAAATCCCTTGATAGGTACCATAGCTTTGGGCTGTTGATCTTGTTCGCGGTTCACAACCTGCGACTCTTCCTAAAACTCCTTTTACCCCATGGACATTCCTAGTACAGTTTCAAATTACAAATCGATTACTTTAATTCGACAAATAGGTACTTGAATAAGTGAAAGTTCAAACCGAAACTCAACATAAGATAAGGCACGGCTGGCCCGCAATACACACTAAATTTCTAAAACGAATTGCATAAACGTTGAACGTGTTATCAGACACGAAGTTAACGCTAAGAGCCCCGTTATCCGGCTAAATAACAAGTCGGTTACAAGAAACCGTGGACAAAAGCTATTGTTTATGAAAGCAATCACCCCAATAACGATTTCCACAAACGTGTTCCCCGAGCGGCGGAAAACGCGCGATTCGATGCGCGTGCGCCGCTCACTATTTGTAAAACCCGACCGTTTACAAAAGTCACTCCATCCAACCAACCATCCCACACTGACAACTCATTCCCCGCGGCCGGTTAACCCGTAATTTACGACGTATGTCAAATCGCCGGCAGAGCCAATCTAATCGTGCCCAATTGTGACAAATTATTGCTTTTCCTACGAAACCTTCGCTAAATCCGTATTATGAATTTCACTTGGAAGGGAACAGTTTATGACTACGGAACATACAATTCTTTGCCGATACCGCAATAGTTACAGTGTTGCGTTCCGTGTCGATTATTCTCACCTCGGTCGATATTTATTGGCACTTGATGTCGCTTAGAAAGGCGAACTCTTTTGTGTACAATGCTGCAAATCGTAAATCGTAAACGCACGCCTCCGAGTGTTGATAAAGGACTGTAAATAACGGGCGATTAGCTCCTTAATCTCGTTTAAGTGTTGAACTGTGCAAATTTGATTTGCAGTAACATTTTACGGCCAGATTAGGTGTGCACCCGTTTGGATTAAGATAAGTGTCTAATATTTTGGTATTTGCTTAATTTGTGGTGTGTATTAAAATGTCTTCCTAACAGGTAAGCAGAACGCCAAATTCGTGGAAATCTTAATCACTATTTATAAATACAACTAACTTGCAATCTTACTGGAAATGGGTTTAAACAAACCCTTACATTATTGTACCTAAACTTATAACAATTTAAACAGTTATACTTATGTCCTAAGATACAGTTAGTAAGCGCTAAGGGCTAATACACTAAGCGCGTTCTAGACATTCAATCTTCCACAAACGATTTTCTCAATCGTTGTAGGTGTTGGAAAAGGCAATCGCTTCCGCTCGGCGATAATCGATCCAATCGACATTTGACGCCTACCGCTATCGAGTCGTATCAAGGCAAGCCAACCCTACGGCTGGCCAATGGGAGCCCGGCGTTAGTTCACGAATGCTTCCCATTGGCTTGATTCGCTTTTGATTGCGCCGCCTTGCGATTCACGGCCCGATCAATCTCAATTATACCTTGGTAACGCTCCAACTGCTCGTTTAATTGCAGCTTACATGACGGAGGACGCGATATTTATTGTAAATACGTCGTGAGCAATTATAGATATCGTCTCTATGTTATTTGCGATTCCTCTTTTTCCTAACGAAATACTGTCTTACCTTACCTTGTCATGAATAAGCCTCGTTTTATATTTTTATAAAATAAATAGTCAACAAAAGTTTTCAATTATTTTTTAATGTTTATGAGATTCTATAACTTAGTGTATACAAAATAATATTCAATTAAAGTACAGTATATAAAATTGACAAAAAAACTTTTGTCAATTTTATATACTTTAACTTTAGCATTTAGCTTAAACTTTATAAACAAACAGATAAATTGTCTTGCCCATCTCCTAAGATAGAGACAATGAAACGCGATTTATGTCTAAATAAGTCTAATATTGGATCATTCATTTGGATGCCGTAAGTAATAGTTTTGAACTTTTAAATGCATTGCTACCCCTGACGATAATGTCTATTTAGGAGTCTATTTTCTTACATAACTTCGGTACGTCTTCACACGTACGAATATTATAAGTTATGTATGTTTGTACCTACTAAAATGGTAGCGTTCGAAATCCATAACCTATGCAGCAGTAAAATGTTTACGATTGGTGTTATAAATTTGATTTAATTGCGCCAAACAGACATCAAATCCTTAAAATAGATATTTATTCAGTACACCCTACTTAGGTATTTCTCGTTAATTAGTTTTTGATATAAATTATTTGCATATTTCTTCTTTTGATGAATGGCAAGTGAATAGGAAGTCCCTAAAATTGATAATTATTTACTCCACCTTAGTTATTTCTCGTCAATTGTTTTTTGATATAAATTGATTTACATATTTTCGTGAATAGAAAGTTTCTAAAGGTTACTTAGCGATTAAACTCTGGAGGTACCAACGCCACACTTCGTTCCGTCTCATAACAGCAGTGTTAAGCGGTGCCGTGTTCTGGTCTAAAGGGTGTGGTAAGGGAGACATACGTAGATGTTATACACGGAAGCATACCAAGTCGGTTCTCAGAAGTAGCAATGCAATATTGATTAAATTCATAGCATACAACTCGCTCGGTATTGCCGCATATATGAGATGTGCGGCAATACTGAGCGAATTGTATGTTTGTTTGATACTTCAATTCAATAAAAAATCTCAGAAATGAGCAAATTGGGAACTCTATTTTTCTTTCAGAACGTATTTAGGAAGGCGCTTCTTACTTTTAGAAAGTAAAGAATACATCTGAGGTAAAACAAGCGATTTCTTTAATAACTTCGACTAATAAACTTTGAAGGTTTTAGAAAACAGAAAACAAAAATCCAGACAATTCCAATCCATTCAAAGAATTATCCTAACGTATTCGGGTTTTAATTTTATTTCTTATTCTTGTATATTAAGGTCGTAAATGACAGCTAGTCTCTGTTTAGAGAGTCATTATATGTTTACGGGCTGAAGAATTTATTGCGGTGTAGGGCGGTTTTAATTTAGAAATACGATCATTCTAGTGTTAATTTCCACACTTCGAACATGTCTTTCGTTCCTTATTATTCGTATGCAATTCATTTCAAGACAAAAATAAAAAGGAATCCGTTTAAGGCCTAAAAAAAAATAATTAAAAAAATTTAATTAACACATTTCTGTATGTGAACTAAAAACATGCTTTTTGCCTTAGTACGTTTCATGGTATGATATTTTTTTTAATTCTGAGCTTTAAAACGACAAATTTTTGTCATATAGATTTAAAGGACTTTGATTAAAAGTAGACTTCGAAAACGACAACGATTGGCTGTATCGCATTTCCCGCCTTTTATTGTCTATGGTACCATAGAATACCACAAAAGATCAACGTGTATAATGCTCAAAATATTTGAAAATCGAACCGTCCGCATCTCAGTTATCCCTCAACAATCGAACCATAAAACCTTCATATAACACCGCTCCATGCCAAAAACTTAAAGGTAACCATTTCGCATACCATAACTCAATATGTATTTATTGCAAACAAATTCCGAGAGATACGGCGCGAATGACATAAGTCGATACAACTATCAATCACGTTCAGCAGTAAAGCCGAGAACAATCCAGCGTAATTCCGTCTGGGGCATTAAAAGCGGCCGTGCTATCCGGTGCAACATTGTCTGTGCAATAACACTTTCTTATTAGAATCACTCGAAGTCGACTGACAGTTTTATCACGACACTAATTTTAGCCGTGATTAGATGAGTGATTGAACCGTATTTTGTAGGTGTAATGCACATCCGATAACTTGCATGCACAGTACTGCATAAACTCTTGGATGTAGAACTGTTCTATTGCGTATCCAATTCTAAGCTAATACTGTTTTATATCGGCAATGAAACGATAGTTTCTAAAGTTTAGCTAAACCTACCTAACTTAAACCTACAATACATTTTTTATTCCATATTTCAGTGGGTTATTTAATGACAGTGTTAAAGTACTGAGTTCTGGTTTAAAGGTAAGGCGAAGATGTACATGAAGCGTACAACTTAGTCAGGAATAGCAATGATCTATGGCCACCCTCTGTTAGGATTTCTTTATTAACGTTTGATAAGACGTCTATCTCTGGAAACAAGCATGTATTTCACCTGATGGCAAATGGCCACTGCCACCAATGGACATCTGTAATAAACCCCAGATCAAATAAGATTAGTCTTTTTTTTTAGTACGGAAATAGCAAACGAGCATGCAGCCCACCTCATGGTAAGTGGATACTGCCACCCATGGAATTCTGTAATCAACCCTAGGTAAGATCAAAGTCTCACCCTAGGTTAGCCACAGATGCGTTGCTACTGCTGAGGGCTAAGATGGAATGGCTCGGAAAAGTATGCCTCTCTTACCACACCCTTGAGACGGGAACACGACAGCGCATAACGCTGCTGTTATTATACAGAAATGGGTGTGGCGATGGTGCTTCCGGAGTCGAACTAAGGACTAAGGACTAACTTGAAATTGCCCGGTTATGACTCTCTTCTCTTCAGAACACAAAAGAGCTTAACATTTCATTATTAAGCAGAAATAGAACTGGCGACCTATGCATATAGTTTTCGTATATAGAAATCAAAATTGTTTTCATCAGAGTGGATCAAAACAATTTTGATATCGAGGCGAAACGGTCTCAATCTTAAAAGATATCAAATTTGGGATCCACATCCAGTACTTCTTCTTAATGTTAAATGTCAAAGTGTATTTCTGAAAAGTATATAAGACAAAAGCAAAAAGTATCAAGACCATAACATTAACTGTAACTCTCAGTTTTAATAAAGCATAAATCATTTATATATATGCAAATCGAGAGTTCGGTTATATTTTGCTATCTCGGTGGAATTCTGGAGGCCATTGGATGTAATTGGCAATCATTCAAAAAAGAGTATTCTCTCGCTCCAACAATCAAGACAAAGGCGGCCGATAGTACCTACAGGCGAGCCATTACGGGTCAATACCCATTATTATGCGATATTTTCGCGAGCACGGCCCTCCGATATCCCGTACACTCGCATGAGACGGCAAATATCTGTAATTAAAGGTTGTAAAGTTGATTTACAGCCGGGGTTCGTGTATCGAACCCTCAGAACGTGTCGACCAATCCGGACGCTCGTAGAGTCGCACCGCGCCTCATATCAATTTATTAGAAACGAATGAAAATCGCGGCTGCGGTGGCTTAGTCGAACGATAATACGTCCTGCGGTCGCATATCCCATTTGTACGGATCGTGGTGGATAGTATCGAACGCTGGTGCGTGGTTTACGATCTCCGCGGGACGGTAACACCAGCAATAAAATTACAACAATGGAAATGTCGGATGCGGCGTAAAGGCGACGCAGCTACGGCAGATCATTGCAATGAATGCAACAATGGGATCCTTGAAATGATGGTGGCAACTATAGACGACCATAAAGATGTACAAAGTCCCAACAAAACCTAGTTAACTGTGTGAAGACTGCGAATACGAATACATCATCATCGTACGCCGAAATGTTATTTCAATAAAATTATATTGGTATTGAGTTGCATGTAGTAGGAACGAATGGGAGAAAACTATTTGCGCTTAATATTCCGTTTATTACTATTACAATACTTCATAATTTATTTTGAATTCATAGACTCAGCAGGGACTTTAGAGTCCCTATACTTTCGACGTTATGTTTTACGTTTGTATTTTTGTAGAATTGTTGCAAAAAATGCTTTTAAAAAAGTTAACTTTAACTGTATTTAACATGTGTTGTTTATGTGACAACTTACTCAATGTTTCACGCTTTTTATGAGTTTAAAGAAAATTAATCGCGAAAGCGAACTGGCCATTTAAGATGGGTACATACATGCTCCTTTACAATTATTTTTTGTAAATTTAAGTATATGAACAGAAATACAGACGATAATTGTCTGTATTTGTATGTGTAGAATTAGTTTTTGTTGGCCTTCTGAACGGCTAGAAATCCTCCAAAACAGGTAGCCTAGAACTTAAAATTAACTTATAATTAAAGCAAACATCTGTAACCAAGTCTGCAAGGAGATCTGTAAGCAACTGCAAAGAAGTTATACCTGAAGTCAATCACTGACCTTGCCTTGATTCTTCATCTTTAAAGACCATCCGACAGACTTTTCCCAATTTGTTAATTGTAAACCCTCCCAAATTGTTCATCTTTGAGCGCATTAGCAATTTTAGGCTGCCCATACACGTTACAATGTTTTATACGTATGTTGTATAATTGGTTTGCAATAACAGTGATTATATTGTATTGTTTTATTTCTTTCATATTTTTATTACCACGCTTTGTCGCTTACGGGCGAATCGTAAACATCCATTGGAAACCTTTAATTTTCTTTATCATATCTTTGTTGCGAACACAAAGTTGTTAGTCTATCTACAATGTTGACAAATAATTTTAGCGGCTACTGATAAAATATCGCTTCTGGTGTTTATCTCTTGCAGGCTTAAGGTTTTTACCATTACCAGTGCGGAACCCTACAAATTTATGTGTGCCTTATAACAGCAATGTTAGGCGCTGCTGTGTTCTGGTCTGAAAGATGTAAGAACACATGCTTATTCCAGGCGTTTCAAGTTAGTCGTTAAGAGCAGTAACGCGTCTGAGGACAATCTCAAATATGAATTTGATCGAGCTAGCTTTCTGGTCTTAAAAAAAACTAGGACGTTATACGGTAAAAATACCCTTACACACGAAGGAGCACGACTTTTTAACAAAATACCCGCATACATAAAAAATGTAATCCCATTTAATGCATTTCATATCAAACCGGAAATACATAACAGAGTATTTACTTTAATATTTTATTTATTAAAGTGAATTTTCTGTAACAAAAGCAAAACCAATGTGTTAAATGTGTCTAGTAAGTGACATGTGTTTTTTTTTTTAAATAATCTTATTTGAGATTGATTGACATAAATCCATGGGCGGCAGTGGCCACTTCCCAGGTGAAATGCATTGTCGTTTGCTACTGCAATATTATTAAACGGAAAACAAAAGAGTTCGTGAGGTTATTCGAGAAGGCGTCGCTTCAGTCCGCTTCATACAGTCTAAGGTGTCGAGGCAGCACTGCCACCGGGTTTAGGACCTCGCCTCCACGGCTATTTGAATGACAATCTAAATTACAATACTGAACGGCGTCCCGGTCGTGACTCGGCAGTATTGGAAGCGTCACTTCGAATTTATAATGCAGGTTGTTACTATTAAGTTGGAACTCCAAAGTCGAAGTGAACGTTCAATTCAATTAAGGAATACCTGAAATAATTAGCTCGCTTTGTTTTCTTATTGATGACTTGTTTATTTAATCCAAATCCTTATTAATAAATTTAGAAAGGTAAAATATTTTCAAATATTTTTTATTGTGATTTGATAGTAAGTAATCCTTATTTGTAACAATTCAAAAGCATTCGTACAATAACTAAAATATTTAAATGCATACTGACTATTCGGCCTATTACGATGTCCTTCTGCTGATAATCATAATTAAATGGGCCCCAATCTGCATTTTTTGTTTTTTAAATTGAAGTAGCGAACGAGCATGCAGTCCATCGGACGGTAAATGGTTACTGCCGCCCATGGACTCCTATAGAACAGGGGTTTCAACACGGATGCGTTTCTACTCCCGAGGACTAAGGTAATCGCCTCATAAATATAAGTTAGTAACACCCTTCAACCGAAACGCAAGAACTGTTAACGCCAGAAATAGGTGTAGCGGTGGTACTTCTTCGGTCGATCTACAATGGTTTTACCACTTGGAATTTTTAGTTACGTTTTTCTGATATATCATGATATATGATAAAATATTGAGTAACATGTGACAGACACATTGCTGGATGATTTTGCAATATTTGAAAAGGCGAGACATAGGTGAGTAATCCATGAAATTATACATGAGCGCAAACAAAAAATGGATTCAATTTAATAACTTCGAAGAGACAACAAAGCGTTATAATGTAACGGAAATAAAATAATCCGTCGCGGTAGTGACAAAAAACACACAATGGAGTCAAAGGGCACATTGGATGACAATGGATTGTGAGTCGCAGATAGAACAAATGAAGGTACGACCACAATACGGCATTAGCATAAATGGGTTGCAGACGGTGTCACGGCAGCACGAATTGAAAGGAAAGTAAGGGTCAATTTGTGATTTCCTCATAAATAATATTTACGGCGTTATTTACTTTCTACTTTGACAATGGCTGGAGGTTTACGTTTACTGACATTTTTGTTTGTTCTCTTTAGACGTTAGGAAAGAGACGTTTGGTGCGGAAAGCCTATTTGAGGCTGTATGTAGGCAGTATCAATTTCTCGACTGTTCAACATACTTAACGAATTGGAATAACATCTTGAACATCACATACCAACAGAATAACAGCACTTACTAACATCAACCACAGAAACGATGCTACCCTTGAGGGCTAAGTACAAACACTTACTATTTTAATGTTACATCTATACCCTTCAATCTAAATACAAAATAGAGGATAATAATTGCTACGATACGGTTCAGAAAAAGGAAACTACACCTATTCCTTTAAGAAAATATGAAAGTATTTGAGTAAGTGTACAATTTTCATGCGAAATGCATGAAAATTGTATTGTATGAAAAGTGCATTATTTCAACGCTTATTTCTGCAACTTTTTTTTAGTATGTTTTTTGCTACACGATTATTATAAATTTATCATTCATTCTCCTTTACAACTACAATTGAAATCAAAACGCTTTTATAAGCGTAGGCGTAGCGACAATAAGCAATCGAGATCGTTCAACACTCACAACGATCACGCATTGAACTTTGGCATTCGAGATAATCGAATTACGTTCAATACGTTACTGAAATTAATCTGAGATAAGTGTAGCAGTTGCTTTGTGTGCGGCAATGTATAATGCAGCGATGTGGCGATAGTCGGTGTCGTATTACGCTTATCTGCGTATTAATATCGGTGCTTCCTGCCACCCGCCGCGCCCACCGACGTTTTCGTATACTCTTTGTTACTGGAATTTATTTGTAGCCTTGCTGTTCGAGGTTATATTAAAAACCTATATGGCTTGAGTCTCAAAGGTACTGATCATGATATTATAAAACATAGAAATATAAGCAGAAATAGTAGGTCGTATTTCTCGTCTGTCGTTTATACAATATGAAAAAAAGCCGTACAAACTATAGAAAAACGGAATCAACCATAAAATTTTTAAGGTGGTAGAAAGAGTATAGTTAGCCTGACCCCCACACCTTATTCTAGCATGAAGCCTTTTCTGCGATTCGGTGGAACGGTGTCACTGCCGGTTCACTTTCATATGATACGACCATATTAGTCCTCGGGAGTAGCAACGCATCTGTTTGACTTCAGATATAACCCCCGTTTTGCACGAAGTTGCTTACAGATTCCCATACGCGGCAGTGGCCACTTACCATCAGGTGGAATGCATGGTCGTTTGCTTCTTCAATCTTATAAAAAAATGATCATTCTTTCGCCTTCTCTCCCTAGTTACAGATTACACGTACCCGCGGTTTCACTTAATTTAAAAAATGGAATATAACTTTAAATTGTAATAACATTTAACTGGGTTGATGGATTCTAATTCAAAAAATGCTAAATGTTACCTCAAAACACGGACTATAAAAATATTCAACCACATTAATTATATTCAGTAGTTTAAGTTTGATGCTGTTTCAAACACAAAGACAAACTGATAGAGAAATATTCTAGACATCTATTATAGTATTTTCTTTACTTATTATCAATTCTCCAAACTATTTTTCTTGTGATACACGCAGAATCCCGACACACGAACTTTTATTTTCCGTTATGTGTATGGTTAATAAGGAGCGAACCTATCTTTAAAATGAAAAGACGAACATCCCCGTTGTATACGTTTATATCAAAAGCTTTTCATAGAGGACCGCCCAAGGCGCAGGGCGGGCGGGATCTCGGGGCGGACGGCGCCGCCTACTTCGCTAAGTTATACGATTAATTATCCGTATTCGATTCCATCTTATGTTTGTTTGTAAACTGGGTTACTTCGTCTGTCATGGACCGCTTGTGGGAAGTGCTATCTTTAAATAGATAATGTTTTGTGTCATCTTTCATTTGTGTTATTTTTTAATATCTGATAAATAGTCATTTTATTTATCACTATGTAGTAGCAAACGAACATGCAGACCACCTGATGATAAGTGGTAACTGCCGCCGATAGACTAAGAAAGTTCATATAGAACGGGGGTTTTATCTGAAGTCGATAACAGATGCGTTGTTACTCCCGGGGACTAAGATGGTCGCCGATATAAGTGAGCCGGCAACCACACCCTTCTACCGAAACGCGAGAACTGCTTCACGCTAGAAATAGGTGTAGCGGTGGTACCGAACTGCACTGCCTCTACCACCTGGCTATGCATGTAAATACGGACGTAAATAGTTAAGTCTTTATATCATTAAAATCCATCAATTATATTATAAATTATTGCAATTCAAAGTTTCGTTACTTTTTTAAACACGGTTGAAGCCGCAGGACAGCTACTATAAAATAAAGGTCCAAAGAAATTCACTGTACTCAAACTTCAGTTTCAGGTACAAAGCCGCTACACGAAAGATTTCTATACAAAATTTATCATACAAAGACGAATTCCCAAGAGCTTACGGTATTAATCTTTGTTTTACGTGCAAATTGTTCAGCAACTTCGTCGTGTTGGAATGTGATATGAGAAAAGTAATACAAAGCCGGTATTGTCCACGGAGTTGTTGAAATTGCTTATTATCAAAGACATGAAATTGTAAACGCAATACTTATGTTATGAGTACGAAAGCTAGTGATGATGAATAAAGTTTTGTTATTCTTTGAATTGAAAAAATAATATAATAACCTGCATTACCTCAAAGGATCCACTTTGTACAGGTACAGGTACTTGTTCTTCCCCCCCCCCCTTTCGTCGCTACCCGATTGAGGGGTCGAATTTAAATTACTAGACTGTCACAAAATTTTTATAGCATATGTTGAACAAAGGACTTTTAAGGACTGTAAAAATATAGCTAACATTTGAACAAGAATTCTCAAACATTGCTTCGAGTCGCTATTTCACAACCAGTGAAACTTCCTCCACAAATAATTACATTAGAAAGTTCCATTGCACTGGAACTAACTAAACCAACTGACTAAACTAAACCTTCATATCAATTAGTTTTCATTGGCCCCCAAGGGGTCCTAACCTAACTAGGCAAATAGAGAAAGTTTGGACCCAGAGTCATTACAAAGCACCTGTAAGTTCCATTGATATGTTATTTGTTAAAAGTTTGACCCCAGGAGCTTAAAGCTTATTCGGGATGTGAACTTACGAGTTCGAAATGTACTATCATGTTTGTGCATATTATGAGGTCTGTTCACATTATCGTGCTTTTAAATGGAGCGTGATGTCATTAGATTAGATTTAAAAAAAGCTTTGAAAAACATGACTTCTTAAATCGTATGACTGAATTCTATAACTATATTAAATTCAAGGTTATATAAACGCACAAGGGCTCACTTTCATATGAGTTCATAGTGAGTGTTCGGGAATAGTAAACTGTGATTGACTTCAGATAGAACCCCTGTCCTACTACTTATACATGTCTATAAACGGCAGTGGCCACTTATCATGAGGTGGACTACATGCTCGTTTGCAACTTCCATTAAAAAAAAATACATTTTTATTAGAAGTGTAGACTTATAGATACAATCATACATGACCTTTTTTTATCCTATCGTCGAATATTATCATATTTTCAAATGAATTAATGTTTGATTAGTCTAAGTACTTAAAAAACTTAAATATATTGTCTTATTATAAATGTTTACAATAAAATATTGCATTAAATATTGGTTCTCTCTAATTATTAAATCCATTCGGTTTTTCTTTTCTATTCGTTATTTATCTGATTTCCTTTTTTTGACACTTTATATATTTGGCAAAAATAATGACAATTATTTCATCGTGTAGCAAGAAATGTTGTAATGTTCACTGCATTTTTTTACACATGTAAAATGAACAGGCGTACGGTACTACGGTGAGAACCGACCCTATGTACTTCCAATATCTTTGCGAAGAGGTTTCTATATCGGTTTTTTTTTTTGAATTGGATAGTTGTGACCTAATAGTATAAACAACAATGTAAATAAATTGTACCTGATAATGTATAGGCCAGCATAAGCCCATCTACAATTGACTTCAGATAATCCCCCTTTCGATCAGATGAACTGCATACTCGTTTTCTACTTCTTTATTGAAAATATATATAGAAGGTGGTACAACTCTGTGATTCGACTCCAGGAGCACCACCGCCACACCTATTTCTGCCTCATAACAGCAGTGTTATGCGCAGTTGTATTCTGGTTTGAAGGGTGTGGTAAGGGGGACATACTTTTTTGAGGCATTCCGACTTAGTCCTCAGGGGTAGCAACGCATCTGTGGCTAACCTTAGGTGACACTTTGAT
>DWTU01001570.1:0-12947 GCA_018251515.1 Cecropterus confusis | reverse complement strand
AACAGTATTATATCGTAATTATCTGTGCTGCATGGTATGTACGAGTAATGAACCACTATTATACGAACTATAGTGGACATAGTACTACTAGTAAATTATAATAATATATGAGTATACTAGGAACATAGATTTGCGACGTAGCGTATCTACTGACATATGTGTGCGGGTGCGTGTGCATGTGTTTGTGTGTGTGTGTGTGTGCGTGCGTACGTGTGTTTGTGTATATATATGTGATATGTGTGTTATAGTTTGGTTGTGGTGTACATAGGTTAAACAAAGCTGCGTTTTTATATGAAACATTGCGAGTTTAGGATTGGAGCTACAGCTGTGAGTTAAGAAACGCATCCACTGTAGCTATAGAATTACACGCTTCGTAGTTTAACTTCGAACTCGCCCACCACTTAACTAACTTTCACATCTTATGATCAACAACATGCTCTATCATGAGCATATCGCTTCAAATCAATTATATTTATTATGACTCACTATAAAACATTATGTAACGTTTAAACGAAGACGACAAGTATTTAGTCGACGAAAATATATTTTCAGTGGAGAAACACATTACCTACTTCGCTATTTATGTCAATGCATTTTTATATCTTATTAAAAAAAAAACGGAAATATCTTAAAAAATGGAGGGTAAACCGAAAATTACAAATGTCCTTAAAAAATATTGTCACGTCGCGCCGAATCTCTTTATTTTGGGGCCGTTCTACATAAATTAATAAGTACTGCTGCAAAAAAATAAGTAGGTAATTTATACAGAGAACGAAAACAAGCGCTTGACTAAAAATACCAGTATTGCGGGTCTGTCCGACGCGGCGACTGTCGTATTTTCGTATCTACGACATTTTGTAATTGGCCAGACGAGACATAAAGCGAGTACAGTGACATTTCGTTTGATTTTATGTTATTTCACCTTCAAATCTGTCAACTTTATTACCAGCGTAAGTTTTGATCTTCCTGATACATTTAATTAAAATAAACATGCCTCTAGTAGACATCACCAATCCGGCTGTCATAAAATTCCTAATCGAGAACTATGAAAAGGAAAATCGTCTTCGTCTCAATTGGATTCATAAGCACAAATCACAAATACAACAGGCTGCGACTCTCACCAGGGAACCGACTAACTACTTCGAGCATGACGTCATCGCACACAACATGATCGGTGGTATGGCAACGATAACAAGAGATCATATTGTCGCCGGGTATAACCGTCGAAAGACACCAGTACGTGACGGTACATTCATACCGGGTGTGAAGCATTTGCGTCACGGGCATTCCATCGCAGATATCGGTCTGGGCGATCCGAAGGTCGATCCGAGACTGAGCCGTCCGGATGAAGATCTCTCCATCGACCCGATAATGCGGCCCGTTGACCCGAAGTTAACGGAGGTGATATACAAGTCGAAACCGGAATTCGGTAAAGATCAGTACATGATCAAGCGGTCTAAGGAATGGCCGGAGAAGAAGTATTACTTTGCCGAATGTAGTAACTTCGATTATGGGTGGCGTATGAAAGATAGTGAGTTACGTCAGAAACCAGAGTTTGGACGGTGCTGGCATCTGACGAGAGCTCTCCGAACTAGAGTGGGCCCGCAGCCAGATCCTCACCATTACAAAGCCTCTGAACCACCCGGCTCTACTAAGTGTGTTGCAATGTAGAGTTAATATTATTAATTGACATAACTTTTTGGTACTTATTATAAAATTTTATTCGATATCATTTATAGTTATTTTGCACGCCTATTAATTTAAAGCAAATTACAAAAAAAAAACAAATATTACAAGTCTTTAAATCATAATATAATGATATATAATGATTGAAGACGGATAAGTATTTTCTTAAAACTAATGTTATTAATAAAATGAATTGTTCCTACCTAAGGAGCATTACATTGCATTGCATATGACTCTGTGTTTGTCTAAAATTGCTTACTGCCATATGCTTACTTAGATTTATTGTAGACGAGATTTATGATTTATTTATTTATTCGATTTCTGATCTATTTTTATACATCTAATTATAATCTGCCTCATAGTAATATGTCTCCGAACTAATCTCCTACTCCCAGTTCTACTTGAATGCGTCACTTGCGTGATTTTTCAATTAACGCACATGCCTTAGAAAAAATATAATAAAAAAATAATAAACACGAATTAAATGAGAAACAGAAATCCTACTGCCGTCTAAATCATAGCCGACTGATCAGACGATAAAATATAAAAAGTATTTAATTTAAATAGCACTAATATTCAAAATGTTTTTTCAAAGTTAGCACCCTTCATTTTTAATCGTACTCTACAATATTTGACAATACTTCGACAAATATATTAAGGTAGATTTATACTAAAACCAAGACCCTTTTCCGAAAGCCTGCCCATGTGACCTAGGCAGTAGGTTAGCAGTCTGCCCTTGCCCAGACGGTCTATTTTTAAAAAGTAGCTCAAGAAGCTCCAATTCAAAACTGTTTCCATCAATAACACTGCGCATGACACACCCCGAAACATTTTGCTCTTTTTGACATTGAGAAGTCAGAAGGGGATGGCTGATAACCTGACTATGGTTCGCGCATGCGCACTACTTATTTTTAGGGGTGAAAATGTAGGGTCCGGGACGTGTTTCACGCTATAACGTAATACGCACCAGGTTTGGTGCCAAATCCCAAATTGTAGAACGATGTAAAATCTATACAAATGAAACTTTTACATATTCGTATCGCATTTATTTTGGACTGAAGCTGTTAGCTTCAAGTTAATAGTGTAAATATTAGGTAATGAAGTAGCTTTTAAGGTTTTTTAAATAGTTCATTAATTCGTTTTACGCTGTAATGTGTGGTGCTCGGTTGTAATCGGTGTGGATCTAAATGCGTATTTGAAATCATTGTAAGTATTAACTTAATTGTAACTTTAAATTAATTGTTAAATATCGATTTTATAAAATATGAATTAGCTGATAGATTTTCACGTGGCACGATGGTCATCATACTCGTTTGTATTGTATTTGATGCAATGATTCTTGTGGTAGATTAGGCAGATGTTAAATAATGTATTTAACAACCTGTCTGGATGTGTTTACGAACTTACTTTTTGTGTTTTTTTTTATGTAATTGAAATATTAAATGCTTTATTTTTTATTACATTTTTGATTGACTGAACCTCCAGAGCTTAAAATATAACACCATATACAACTACAACAAATGTTGTATCTATTGTTGTTCATAAGATATCGCTTACTTCTGTACTGTATCTCTACCAATATAAGTCGTTCGGACCATGTCCTATAAGCCATACGTAGATGTATCGTGTATCTATTTAATGTTTAGGTAACCGACATCTGTTATGATCATATTAACCAATCTCGTTAAATCACTCCAAATTTAGTTACCATCGCTTGTACAATCGAACTGATTGCGTTATTTCCGTAATTTGTAATGCGGTCAGACATAATTATTGTATCCAAAAGGTACCCTGGGTACCCTAAAGTAGGGTTGCCACCTAATCAGCATATAAAGTACAACATTAGTAGCTAAGTTTATTGTCTGAAGCAACTTTTAGGATGTAGCGAAAAAAGAAATCTAGATAATCTTTCACGCCTATGTCATAGAAACCTTGTCATAATATAATGTTTTCACGCAAAATGCAAAAGTTTGGACGTAACCAACCTTTTTCAAATCCCAGATCATGCAAATAAATTTATTTTGAATGAAGTACACTCATAATGTGTAAAGTACGATTACCCCAAATAAAGTCAGATTTTATCGTAGTCGAGTATTCGAATATCGAGGAACAGTTTTAGTTACATAATATAAAAAAAAAAAACGATTTTTAATTTAAAAAATACAAATCTTAATTAATTCAGAATAATTTAATAATTTGTAAATATTGTGCAACTTTTTATTTCTCGATCTTATATGAAAATGAAAAGTACTGGCATAAAAGAATTATTTATGTGACTAACTTCTAATGCAGAGTCATAGACCCACCTGTCACTTTGATTACAAAATTAGATACTGTCAAATAGACAACATATAGCAAAGCGCCTTATTAACCGCGAAATACATTGTCATCATGTTCTCTGTTAGATAAAAGTGTTCCGTAAACCAAAATTGAATTAGAAATGAATTGGGTAGTTCACGAAACTTTCTTGTTTTAAAAGGAATTCACAAATGGTAAAACTTATTCCATTATAATAGTAGAAAACACATTAAGAACGAGTATAGTTAAAAAGTTTGATTGATTTGACCCTAACAGAAAAGTCTACTTTTCATAATGAGAAAGACTATATTTCTTTGAGTAGTTTTAGGGTGCCTAAGTTATGTTTTCAATCCACTACCAACAGGATTGCTTGATTTACTTATTTTAGCTTAGTTTCAGTAGCTGGAGGGATGAATTAAGCTACGGATCTCCGATATAGTTATAGTATTTTCATAGCGCATCTTACTCACTTAACTTAGCTTCAACATCGCACACCGCTTAGCTACCTTGCTCATCTATGCATGCATATCGTTGGTCTCGCATTCTTTGCATCCGGCGAAATCTGGCTATCCACTTCAGGTCATAAATCTGCGTTACTTTGGTCACCAGTGCTTTTTTGGTCTAGACCTGGTCGTGTAAATCGTATACAAAGAAGGTAGAAACACTAACTTATACAGTTTGATTACTTATGTTGTTCAACCTGAATAATAACAGATGTCTATTTCATTAATCAAAGAATGGAACGATCCATAAAAGTGTGATAAAAATATTTTTATTACGTTCAGCCCTAATAAAAAAAGCTTAGTAATTACGTACACTTCGACATAAAAGCCACCCTTACTTGTTTGAAGAGCGTTTGCTTCGCTTTTCAGAGAAATTGAACCCTTTTTGAACACGCGGGGTAATTGCCACGGTGATTATTCTATTTTTATGTTTATTTTGGCCGTATTATATTCGATTATGTATAAGACATAATGCACTTATATTTATACCTTACTTTATACAGTTTTTATTAATCATGTATCCAGCAATTTTACCACAATTATAACGGCGAAAGTTTGTGAGGATGGATCGATGTTTGTAACTCTGTGACGCAAAAGTACTGATTGGATTTGGATTGATTTTGGTACACAGGATAAATTGTTTTCGTGGTAGACCCAAATGGGCAGATCCTTGGGAAAAACGCATTAATTCACTGCTGGACATAGAGTTCCCGCAGAAGACAGTTTCACCGAAGTCATTCCATTAAGCTATGCGGTTTGGCGACAATAGATGGATTTTTCCAAGGAAACGCTGCTGCCATGACATCCATAAGTAGGAAGTGGTACCTTCTTCACATGTATAAGTTTGCGAGTGCCTTGTGCTAAATATCAGATAAATATTAAGTACATCTCCTGTGGCATCGTTTTTGATTGCCACCATTCCATCTCTCCATAAAAGGACACAAATGGCCAGCAGTGTTTTTCTGTGTATCATCAACACCCACAGCGGTCACCAATACGGACGCCAGGTACGGTGACTATATGAACAACCTTTATTAGGGAGGCCTATATTCAGTAGTGGATCTCAAATGGCTGATTGATGGATTAAGGGACGTTCACAAGTACTCATCAGAGCCTAGTTTTGCGTGGATTTTAAGTCCGCTTATGTTATTGAGGTATCGGGTACAATTTTTACCAAAATGAAAAATATTAGGGTAATAAAGAGTATCTTCTTTCAATAAGTGGCAACTAAACATGATCTGAGGACCGGTTGTAGTAAGTCGGAATTACTAGGCATTTACGTAATTATATGCATATTACACAGGTAATGTGCAGATAAAAAAAACAGTGATATAAAGATAATATTGATGAATGCTTACGTTCAGCGTTTGTTTTTGCGATTGCAATCATTCCTGTCGTATTGTATTTACTGAATATTTGGTACGATATTATTATATACATATTATATTTCAATCTATTTCAACACGACCAGTGTCGGCGGTTACACGTCGAATTGCATGTATTAATATAACGCCTATATTTTAAGGTAACGTGTTTTCCATTGACTATACAAGGAAATACAAGTAAAACTGGGAAGCTATTTTAAGTGATATTTGTGTTATACTATAAACGTTACATGTGTTTGTTGTATTGTGCTCGTCTTATGTGGATTATTAGTATTAGTGTTAAGTAACTAACATAGTTGTAAGTAATATTGTTACTAACTCAATAACATTTTGTAATCCTGAAATATGGACGTAGTATGAAATAAATCATTATTATTATTTTTTCTGATGTAGTATTCAAGTATAAAAATATTAATCTATTTCTAAGTATTGTAACTATGTGTGTTTCATTTCTATGTATTGTGAATGTGCATTTAAAGAAAAAATCTTGATATTTCCTAATAGAAAATGCACTACTGTACCAATACACTAATGTGTAAGTTACATTTTCGTTCGCAAATTTTATTCAAAGAGTACTTAAAACTAAAATGGCAATCACGCCATTCGCATGCGCGTAGTATTATAACAATAACAATATGTGCGTTAAAATTTTATAAACGATTATAAATTGTGTTTACTGCGACCTCGCTATGATAGTAATTACAAAATAAACTAGTACACGCTCTTATCGTGAAGTAATTGCTAGTAAATAGTAGATTGCTCTGCACTTCGCACGTATTATGGACTTATATGTTTTGTATTAAGTATTAGTGTGTGTATAAACTGTTAAATTTATGTGGATATGGTTTGTTTAAAGGTTCGTAGCTGACTGCAACAACAAGCCACGATGTCAAAATGTGAGTATTTCTGTACTAAAGTTATTTAGACTGTATTATTGTTATGTATCATAACGCGAAAACGAAGAAATAAGAACACCACCGCTAAGGATATGATTGTTATATAAATAAGTTAAAAAAGTACCGACATTTAATATTTTTTCAGAAATGTATACTTAATCGTAATCTTCTAAATGAAACGTGATTTTTTATGCGTATGATAAATAAGCAAAGAGACAAGGAACAAAAATATCTAGTTTTTTATATAGCATCGTTGTTCTTGATGTTATAAAATTCAAGGAGTCGAGGAAAAATAACAGCTGCTTATAAGCTGTCAGGCTTCTTGAATTACAGGAAGTAATAATTAGTTATTTGGTGTAGTCCCGATCATGTAGTATTGTTTTGGAATAGATGTAGTTAACCGACGAGTAACCCTGCTAAGTGGATATTTGAGTACTCGAAATTACATAAATTTACTATGCATTACTGACCTACAGAACGATGGCTTCAAACGAAATCGGATTAGCTGGTCAAAAAATATTATTTATACAACATATTAATTTATTTGTTCCTATCGTATACTTTAAAAAGTTTAATCCATCGTACATACAGCTCGGGAGTTGCGGGGTTGTTTTATTTTGACATGATACTTTCGAAAATATTCCTATAACATAAATATCTTATATAATGTATTTATAAAGTGCACAAACAATAGATTTAAAATAAAACATAATGTCAATCTTAGCGCTCTACTACTGATTGTGGCTCAAACATAAACATAGATTTTCGACGTGGTGTCGCAAAGAGATGTCGTGCTTAGAGTGTTATTCCTGTAAATTACTTAGCAAGACAGATTGTATTATATGTATAATAAATGTGGAAAATGATATTATTGAAGTAGAGTGCCAAAACTTTATCAAGAATCACGTCGCAATGCGTCTTCTTACGTTTGATTCCCAAATAGTACATATAAAATTTATATACGATGTACTGCGCGTCGGAGCGGTCACTATACCGGTCCGACATTCAGTGGATTCGGGGTTCGATTCTATATTGATTCAATCAATATAGATGTGTTGATTTGTAAAGGTAATCGTTTTTCGTATTCAAAGTTGATTATTATTCCTAAGGGCTAAAGCCACGGTACGTTCGACGTCTATAGATGTCAATGAAAACTAAAATAGGACGAGATATATTTATCTATTTCGCCACGCCGTTTTAACTAGATTGTAGCAAAGCTACACTGCCGTGATTTCTGCATGTACGGGTGGAGAATTTATGACGTCATAGATGTACCACGTGGAATTTAACTACCTTTAAAACTCCACATATGTTAAAGATTGTATAAAGGGAGCGTGAATTACAAATTAAATTCGCCTATAAGACATAAACAGGCGTAACGGTGATACTCATCCGAGGTGTTCTAACTTGGTCTCCAGGGCGTAGTTTTTAAGCCTATTTAGAGTTCATGACGGATGTCCATGGGTGTCAGTGGCCACTTACCGACAGGTGGAATGCATGCTTGGTTGCTACTTCTATAAATAAAAAGAATGGTGTAACGGGCGTACTACAATCGGACTACAAAAAGCTACACTATCAATTTCAAACGAATACATAGAACATTATACGAAAAAAAATATGGAACACAGTTGACTCAGCGTTGGGCATAGTAATATTTTATTAAAGGCAAGAACCGAATTTGTAACGAAAGATAGTATCGTGCCGCATTGCGGCTCTTCCGTCTTATCAGTTTAGGTAATCTGCAAAATATGTTCTGATTTCATATACATAAATTGGGATAGATGTGACGAACCTACTTATTTATTAGTCTCTATAAGCCATTTGTTACACGTATGCCTCTAACAAAACAAGAAAACGAGCATGATTCATATTTATGTTCATCTTTTGAGTCCTATTGAAACAAACTATGGGACAATAGGACTTAAAAAGACCTACTGAAAGGTACTATACGAAAATAGAACTTAAAAGATAGCTCAATTAGTATTTCAAGTTTAAGATTCGTGGCATAATACGTTCGTTCCCTAAAATCCCATACCAATAAAATGATGTTATCAAAATAACGCTTCAACGATTATTTTATAACGCACTAAAACTTTTGATTTCATTTTCGATCGCAAAATCCAGGTTATACAAGGTTTTTGCATGTTTAATGGTAATTCCCATTCCCATAGTTAACAGACGATCGATATACCTGACTGGTATTTAATGGCGTAGGGCGAACTGAGTCATTCGATTGTGTAGGGCACGACTAAGGGTTACTACGCAGGGACAGTTCTAACGTGATATACTTTGGCTCCATTCGTGTGTTAGTGCGATGTCTGTCGACGATATCGCGGCAAGTAAAATGTCTTTTTTATGTTGTACCAAGTGGCCACTGCCGCATATCATCAATCCCAAATTAGATCTTACCTGAGGTTGGCAACAGATGCGTTACTCCTGAGATCGGACAAGAACATCTCCTTTCAGCAAAGAACACATAATTAGGCAGAAATAGATGTGGTAATAGTTCTTCCGGAGTCGAGACACAAAGAGTTGTACCACCTTTAGCGATCTGGTTAGTCGCTGATGATGATCCATTATATTGCTTCCAGGTCCATTGCCATTTTGCATTGAAAGTCGATTAATCCCATAGCGGAAGACTCATTAAAGTTGCGTTGAAATTGCCACAGGAAATTGTCAGTGAAAATTGATTGAATGTCCCGGAGAGAGTTAGCCAAGCTTGATCCGACTTTCCATACACTACTTTCTCGTCTCAGCCTGATAAGATATAAGCTTCCAGGCGCGACTCCTCCAGTGATTAATCCGTGTCCAGTGTTTAACTATTAAGTAGAAAACTTAGATATTTTAATTAATACGTTGTTCGCACAAATGACCTTTATTTTTATGTGAAAGTCACTTAGTTAAATCAATGACTTGCTTGTAAGTGCACGCTAATTTGCTTCCAAAATTTCATATGAACAAAATCCGGGTTATGTTATCCTCGGGAATCACGGAAAAAAGATTCGTTAAAAACAAAGCTTCTTCACAGTTTTAATTCAATTAAAGGTCATTTTCAGATGAAATTCACATTAACGGACGTTAATTGGGACTACTTATCTTAAAAAGTAATCCATTCCTTACCGTTAGAAAGTAATATCATTCACCTCAATTCAAAGCGTAATATACAAAGTTCACGCAAACTTGAACATAAATTATCCCAATTACTTGACGAAGGCCGCGCGTCGGACGCAACTAATGTTTGTTTTCGCGATCGTCCAAAAGATTCGTTGGTCATTGCACTCGGAACAATTACAGTGGGAACCTCGTTGTCGGTCATCGTGGACCGTGCACCGGGTTTGTGGGTCACTCCAACCGGATCTGCAGCTACCGATACTACCTACATCGCTGGATCTAGAGCTAGTGCGCCTGGAAGTGGTTGAATGTCATTGCCAAGTGTGTCGATGGAGATGTTGCCAACTTTTAACGTCAGTGGCCACCATACATTATGTTATGTAAATTATTAACAGCAAAGAGATACAGTACATAGCTATAGAATATATATATAGAATAGAATAGGTTGAAGGTTTTCACACGAAATCTTTTAGACCGCTTCACCCTGACTCCATCATGGATCGATGAAGTATGACATATACCTATATAACGTATTAGAATTTGTAATAAGTACGTGGATGACACTTTTCCTCCCTATTTATGGTCTATTAATATTGTATAGTACAATGTTTTTGGTTGATATGGCATTCCTTGAATTTGTTGTTGCTCTCAAAACAACATATTTATAAATATAAAGCTTAACAGAATAAGTATATTAAACACCTCTTTACGTAAACAAAATTTTACATTTGTGTATAAGATTATACGAAAAGTGAGCTTCCAATGGTTAGCTAGAGGGTAACAGTAGGGAACAGTAGAAAAGAGAATGGAGAAAATAGCTGGAATCGGCCTATCGTAGTAAATGAACATGTAGATTTATAAGCTGATAAAGGCGCGTGAGGAGCAGGCTTATTCAGGGACTATGTAATCCTCGGTATGAGCTCTTAGGATAAACATGAAAAACTGATAGAAAGATGACGGTGTCCTGTAAAACGAGTTTATAAAAAGTCTACTCTCAACTTTGCACGTATTAAATATTGTTTTAAGTAGGTAAACGTCATTTCACACTTTTTTTTTTTAACTCATATTTATAATAACTAGTAAGAACAATTATAATAAAGGATAACTTTTAAAATGATAAAATAGTCATACTTGTTTGTCAACTTAACGTAAAGCTCTTATCGTCGTAATTATTTCAGGAAATGAGACCCATTTAACTAAAATCTGCGATAATAAAATATGTTCAACCAGTTGTCATTACCCTTGTAAGGAAGTCAATTATACACGTTTAAAACGAACAATTAAATAGCAATTTTTTCGCCGTCTAGTTATTATCATAATTTAAAACGATTACTTTGTTTTAAATTATTATGCATAGTACTTAATTATAATTTCATTTTTTTTTCTCGGGACATTTAACAAAAAATAACTAGAATATGGTATGCCCATGCCACGTCAGGAATGATTGGTTATACAGTAATTTGTCCTCCATAAAACTTGACTGTTTTGTGTGCTACCGTAGTTTTGCCTGGCGCGTTATATTCGTGCCCAATAAAGAATATTTAGATATATGTCATACGTTATAATAAATGCATTTTTTTTTACTATTTTACAAATAATAAGTGTCGTTTGCTGATATATATATAAATTTGTTTAAAGAATTATAGTGAGATCGAATTTGATATGTATGGAATGTAAAACATTACCTCAACATACCTAATATGCCATGAAAATTGTTACAGCTCGATTGCCATAATTTACCATAAGCTAACTCGTTTGAAGGAAAATTTGTTAGTCTACCTACATGGTCGTATATAAAAGAAAATACAAAAAGAATAAATTCTTAGACATTAATACGAATTTTAACTTATTATATAGTAGTACATATATATATTTCTGTTATAAACATTGCTATGTCATAATAATAATAGACTTTGCGTTATGTAAGATTGATAACTAGGTGTCATTGACTTATAAGCGTATGATTATGTGAAAGAAGAACATGTAAATATTCACAAAGGAAACGATTAGGATGCACGATAAAAGATGGCAATTTATGGTCACATCAAGTTTATCTAATTCCATAAGACGTGAGGCCAAAATCACAAGATGAGTGCATCGACCCCGCGTACGCCGGTCCTGTTCAGCTGGTGATATGATTCGATAGATAACTGTAAATATATTTTTTATCACCACATCGAGGCTATGATATTTGATTCGCGATCAAAAATTTTTTTCAACTAGGTACTACTTGGCATGATTATAAGGGTTTGTTTTCTTCCACTGTAGGATGTGTAGCTAGCGAGTTTATGGAGTAACTTCAGTATTCACTGTTACATTTGTTAATAATATTTGAATAGAAACCTGAACCTCAACATCTGCAACCCTTAAAATGTCCATAGTACACGGGCAATGAGGGGCACAGGTCTTCCACCACTGCTCAGTGTATAATTAGATCGATTATTTATTTTTTTAATGTATTTCCATATATCTTTATATTTTTACTTCAGGCTTGACGAACAGTGACGAAGTGATCAGTAAAATAATGAATGATCTTGACAATTTTAAAGGATAGTTAAAGTAGCGAACTTCGGTTCAAGTCATATCAATTGATACCTAGTATAATGTCAAACTTAAACATATTCTGTTGTTTAAAAACAATATCGATTTCGCTGAAGCCATAATATGAGCGTAAAATATGCAAATTGTATTAATACACAAATAGCTTTGTTTTGAAATTTTATCTGTCATAATATGAGCGTAAAATATGCAATTTGCATTTTATATTAATACACAAATAGCTTTGTTTGGAAATTTTATCTGTAGGTAGTTTTAATAGTACACGTAATAAGTAGTTTAAATATAACATGTTAAATCTTTTATCACGATGTAATTGTATATTTTTTATAGTTTATATACTATCGCTTTATAGATAAACTAGTTTACTCCCGGGGCTTCTCCCGCTTCGGTCACGTTTACCACGTGAATGGGTATCCCATGGATTAATCCGGATCATAAACTACCTATATGCCAAATTTCAGCGAAATTCCACCAGTAGTTTTTGCATGGGTGACAAACACACGCACACC
>DWTU01001569.1:0-12951 GCA_018251515.1 Cecropterus confusis | reverse complement strand
GTGACTCAGTTCGTAAACACTGTCTTTAAGAAAAGGCGAGAGAATATCGAGTCGACAAGTATTGCACGGTTGCATGCTTCTCATGATAAGCGAAATGACTGTACGCTTCAGCGAAATTGAACACGTAACGTACGCGCTTTCACATCTTCATACCTCCTAACACAGTATGTATTGAAAAGATATGCTTTTAATCCTATGATTTAACAAAGTATTGTGTGTATGAATGTACGCACGTCGTAAATTACGCATTATTTAAAATAAGCTACCAATTATACAAACAAATAATGAAAAGCTTTCAAGTTGCCCACAATGGTATTAAAACTATATCATAATATCTCTATAAAAATAGATTCTAATTTAATCTCGGTCATAGAAGTGGATAAATTAATTATTTACACTCAAAACTAGAGTTTAAGTCGCTCACGCTGGATAACACTGTCATCAACTATAATTAAAATTACCATACCTACGGCTTACATATATCAGACTCATCAACCCAAGAACCCCGTTAGAAAGACGTGACGTGTGCCGGAATTGCTAGCGGATACTATATCGAAGATATGTCTACAAGGATATTTCTTCAAACGCCAACATAGATCAAGTGAATGACTGTATACAAAAAATATAGTAATACATTTCAGTTACTACTTAAACTCAGCAATCATTATATCGAAAATGAGTTATTATTGAAAGAGAGTTATAGATTTGCCTACATTGTTAACATATTGGCACTTTACTGTCGTCATTACTATAGACTAAAATAAAGTAAAAATTAGGCAGAAATGAGTCAAGTGCGGCCGTATTAAACCCTCGGAAAGTTCTACAATTTCCTAAGAAATGTTTCTAAAGCTGTTGTAAACGCTAAGTTTTCATAAATAAACGATGCTATGTTCTATTTTGAAGAAAGTTACAAAGTTACACAAGGAGTTCCAACTTAATGCATGAGTAGGAACGCATCTGCGGCCGATCTTATGTAGGGCATCAATCCTATTTGAAACCGATTGTACTGGTCTATTAAACTGAAATGTCACATAATTGATATATTATAATTGACTATCTTTGCCCGCAGCGTACTCTATCCCACGGGAACCGTACAATTTACGAGATATTAGTCTATGTACTAGTCCAGACTATAATATATATCTGTGTCAAATTTCATCCAGATCCTATAAGCTGTGTTAATGTTATTATGTTACAAACATTAATTCAAACTATCGTATTTATAATACTTTTTATACTTCAAAATCTTCAAGTATGCAAATATGCTCCCAGTAAATTTCCTTGATAGTGTCTTTATACAAGTATCCATACAGCAATGTCAGCTATTGAAGTAGCCACACGTGTTATTCGTTTCCTGACTTGAGCGTCGCAATATCGCATTGTTTGCATGTTGCACATTTTATACGAAGGCGCTCTACCAATCAATATTGTCAGTATACCAGATAACTTGCTCACATATGTATATCGTAGCTATCATATCTAGTGTACGCACTTGGATTTACTGATATGAAAAGCTTAAACGAGTGGTGGTTTCGTGCGGAATGCAAAATGAATTAAAAAACATTGAAATAATTATGCAACTATAAATTTTGTAAAATGAATTACTTTAAACACATCATTTTGTCTTCTGTCTCATAACTACTAAAAGTTATAACCATATGGTAAATTAGTGACTTATTAAGGGTTAACATGGTAATTTCTACCCGACTGCGTCAGAAGGCGAGTAATTTTTCGAGCGTATGTATGGATGTTTATATGTAGGTATGTTCTTTGACACACGCGCTACAGCCCAAACAGCGTGACGGATTGACGTATTATTAGAATTGTTTCATTTTAAAAAGTGACATAAACTGTAGAGTTTTTCAAAATGGCGTCTTTAAATAGAGAAAAAGGTTTTTTTTCTTTTTTCCGTCGGCGACTTTTTTATTATCATGACAATATATCATATAAAAGCTAAATTTTCTTCTATAATACACACTCGTGATATACACACGCACAGAATAAATATATATTCATAATATGTATAGTGTATACCTATTATTATAAAAACAAAACCCGACTGCTTAAAAACAATGAACTGTTACTGAACTAATTGAATTAGTCTGGGTTTTTGTTCTGCTATTTCAACACCGTTACTTGTTATAACTATTATTTGAAAATAGTAAATCTTTAAACGTATAATATGAATGTCTAGCTCATATATGATACTATCTCCTTCCAGTTAACCCTCGAGAAGTGAGATAGAAGCATCGACCGGTAACCGCCTCACTTATCCGACCATCTTAGTCCTCGGGAGTAGCGACGCATCAGTGATCGACTTCAGATAGAACCCCTGTTCGATATGAAGTCGCTTACAGATTTCCATGGGCTGTAGTAACCAATTACCATCAGGTGGACTGCTCGTTTGCATAGCATATAAAATAAAAATATTGGAAATTTTATGAAGACTATGCGGACCAAAGTTAATGAAATTACCAATATTTAGTTATTTTTCCTAATCTCCTAGGGTTTTATACATTGCTTTTAAAAAGTCCTACCTTAAAATTGATGCTATATCTTACGATATATAATTTACTTTCCAATATTATGGTCACGTCGAATCCATGAGTGCAAATATTATTCGTTTGCTACTTTAGTCTGATAAAAAAGTCACACCCTTCTACAATACAGAACTATTTCACACTTGAAAGTAGGTAGCGGTGTTACGTGTCCGATCATATTCGTCCTACCTGGATGAAACCATGTAAAAAATCTTGAAATATTCAATGCCATAAATATGCGATTAAATATAATAACTGAACACCTACCGCAACGAAAAATAGAAAAGAAAATTAAGTCTGGATCCCTTAACGGAAAATTAGTCAAATTTTGTGGAAAATATGAACACACGTTACATTTTTACGTACCTACTTTCTGACGTAACATATTCCACGAAAGCCAACATTATGAGGAAACTCATTGTTTCTCAGATATTATAAATGGAAAGGCGATGAATCGTGAAATGGTTTTTAACGCGTCTAACACATTTGCTAGAACATGACAATATATGTCAATAGACGTAGATTTTTATGCATCGCACTTATTTTTCGCTTCTTATGTAACTATACTTTGAAAACATATACATTACACGGAAAACACGCTTTATTTTCTTTCCCAAAATACTTTACAAAATGAGTTAACAAAAAGCATTTTCTTTAATTGATATTGGGAGTATAGTTTGTTGTGTTCGTAATTAACTCGGTTGTACAGTACATAATTTTATTACATTTTATAACTGACAATGAGTATTAATTACCATGACATGCATTTAATTTATTCCAATATGAAATATATTTTCAACAAATATTGAAACTGAATATTATGTTGTCATTACCGTACGTATGCAAACAAACCCAGGTGACGGAGCAGTCATCTTAACAGTATGACACATAGTGGGTTTCAGGTTCGATCCCCGGCCCATTCATGGCACTCACTAGCCCCACTCCACTGGAAATAAGTTAGAGTGTAAAAGCGTTATTAAATCGTACATTGAAGCATTTCATTCCATAATACACTTCAACAATAGTCACTTTTGACAATTCAACGCCATTTTGAAATTTCATCTTATGTTCAGAAGATGATCAAATATTTACTGAGCCCTTAAAATTACTCTCAACAATAGCAAAATACACTCCCTTACAGTAATAACAGGGGTCTTCAGATTTATGTGAGAGAAATGATAAATAGAGCTTTATTTATCATTTCTCTCATATAGGGAAGTATCCCTCAGTACCCGCCCCGAAATACATAATTTTCGGAGTTCCCCCGTGGCTGTACATGTCGGTAATGAACTTTGTAGTGACGCTGCTACCTCTTGTCATTTATAGGAAGGTATATTAATCTCTCCCACACGTATTCAAAATTAAACGTATTTCAGTACAGCGATGCAAATTAAGACAACAAGCTACTTCACAACTTAGGAAAGTAGGGGAGCAATCGATCAAAAAGGATCACAAAAACTATATTGAGCTGACTTTAAATAATCACAATTTTTATATATCTTTTATCAGATAGAAGTAGCAAACAAACATACAGTCCACATGATCATAAGTGGTTACTACCTACCATGGACACCTGTAAGCAACTTCATATTAAATAGGGTCTTATCGGAAGTCGGCCAGATGCATTGCTACTCGTCGTAAGCCGATAACCGATAACCACACTTCTACAGAAACGCAAGAACTGCTACACGATATAAACATGTAAGTGTAGCGGTGGTACCTCCCCGGTCGAACTGCACTGGTTATACCATCTGGTGTATAATTTGTTACAAATACTTACCAAATCTACTACTGTACTATATATTAATTATGCGTAATGAAGCAGTACATTATGAAAATCATTATTCGAGTTGCAGTTAGAATCGGAATGAGGGGTAGTATTCTGTGTACGATTCAATGTAGACAGTACGTGCTTTCTGTGTTATTGCAAGTCCGTTGGCACCTCCGTTGGATTTCTGGAAAATTATTTCCGTTTATTCCCGTTTAGTAATAAATAACTTTTTCTACACTCACAGTAGAATTTTCTAATTTGTTATGGGTACCATGGACACACAAAGCGATACAGAAACACCTAGGCCCAGAACAGAAATTGAAATCATCATATTCTACTTTTGTATCACTCAAATTCTACCAACTACAATTACGAAGATATCGTATACGTTTATTGCCAACCAAAATTAAATCAAGAGCTCATTCGATTTTTCACAAGAGGTTTATTTACATGAACAAATGGATCCGCAAAAAATGCCATTACGCAGGCACAACCCTCTCCGGTTTTATTTCAATCTCGCCAATTTATTCTGTTTTACGCATACTAAATGTAAGTATGCAAAACATGGTTAAGACCGCTAAATTGTCAATTTCGACATTACCAACATGCTTAAATGACACGCACTGATACAAGTAAACGTAGATAACTTTTAGGTAGATAGAATTAGATTATATTTTTTAGTATACACATAAACGAGAAATATATAACGGGACCCTGTTATACAATAAATAACATCTATTTAAACTAGCATTAATTTATGACGTTCACCAAAAACTAAGATTAGGTGATGTTCCTTCTTTGGTTTCACAGTAAATAGAACATACCAGGTTTGATAAAGTATTCGAAAAATATACCATCAGTTACGCCTATTCTCCTACTTCCGGTAGACTCAAATGACAAGGTAATACTCAAATAGCCACGTACCGTTAATTCTAGATAAGATAGCACATTGATCCGGAACAAATTGGAATTCCTGATTCTGGAAAAGATTTGGATATCAGCGGAAAAATGATATGTATATCTATTCATTACTTTTTGGCGGACGTCAATCTATCTTTTTTAATTATTAAATTTTATTATGTGTGTGTAATTATAAATATAGGAAGGTAATACAAATTAAGAGTTAATTATAAAATTATTAATAAGCCAATAATAAAAAAAATCTTAAATGACACATATACGAGTATTCCTCGTTTGTCAAGTTACGTTTAACTTTGTCTGCAGAGTAAAAAGATGAGAGCCACGAATGTAGACACCAATGAACCATCTTCGGATTCGTATCTGCAGATAAGTACTTTTTAAACAATCCGGCACATCATTGATTATAACGTTAAATGTTGTTAAACCCGTACTAAAACGTGCCCTTTTTAGCGAACATAAAGAACAAAATACATATTTGTATCAAACAATATGACTATATATGGTTATTTATTCCTTGGCTACCCTTTCGACCCATTCTTTGCATTTGATACAAATCCATTTCGGGGATTGAATCTATATGAGGTCCCTAGGATTTATTTGTAATTCTTGAATGACAACGCATACTATATTTGAAAACCAGTAAAATGGATTTAGCTAACAATCGATAGTAATTCCCTAAAGTAATTTCTATCTTTCTCTCTGTTAGTAATTTCTGAACGGATTTGCAAAAAAATTGGCAATAAAATAGACTAATGTTATGGGAAAACGATCGTGAAACATGTTTTCCGAATTATCCATAGTGGATGATGATATATTCGCAAAATTCCCCTCGAATATATTATACTAACGTAATCTCTGAATCCGTTAGCCATAATGCCACATCAATTATTGATTTACAATACAGCAGTATTGATTCAATTTAAAAACTTATTAACAATCGAAATGATGCATGTCGTTAATTTTTTTTTAAAGATTCAAGCAAATGTATGTTACTTTTTTAAATCTCAGAATCGATAAAATAATAATGTGAATTGATGTAAGGTGGTGTGATATTAAATCTGCATTACCATTAATATGGACATATTTAGGCGCGTGACTTATCCAAAAGAACAAGTCAGTCAATCAATAAATCAGTCATTTATTTACATGCATATAGGCACAAAGGTTTCATGTTCATAATATTTTCGAACAATATATCGAAGTATGCAAAACATAAAGTTAAATACATACGTATAAAATAATAAGCTTTTCCTTGTATCCATATTAAGAAATTTGCTAGAACATTTCCCTCACATTATCTTCCAATATTCTATCACCCAAAAATTAAACGTTTCGGAAAACCTCCGCGGGCATGAAAAGTGTGAGGTGAAATCATAATAACGATATCGACCCTTGTCAAACCACTGGTGCGAACTATCATGACACCAACCTGATTCCGTTCCTCTGGAAAGGTATTTTAATGGTCTCCAGAGTGTCGGGTGTCAACGTAGCGTGATGATTTGTAACTAAACACGATATAATATTAACGAAGAAATACTCACTGATAGATATATTTGGTCAAAACCATAAGAAACGGCTTAGGTAAATATTACTTATATACTTATACTCGAACCCTTTGTCCTGATGACCCGCGTGGCGGAGCGATCACCGTAACTGAAATGCAACGGGTTCCGGGTTCAATTTCGGCCAGACAGATATAAGAATTATGAATTTAAATTTCTGTTCTGGGTAAAAATGTTTGTGTATTCGTCTTTGTGTGTATCCATGGTAACCACAAGGCAAGAATAAATCTAATGTAAGGTTGAGTGTAGATAGCATTATTTATTATTATAAATGTACTCTCTTGTAAATAAACGTAGAAAAGAAGCGATTACTCATGTAGGTAAATGAAATACTTCCCAGTAATATTATCTTATATATTTAATCCTCGCCTCTCACAATATTCACGAGTTAGCAGTAGCAATATTTCGGAGAATAGATTTATTTAACCATTCCATAGGAAATAAAAAGATGTAGTCAAAATTAACTACAAAACAAGCTAACACACCTCTTTTCTCCTCCCTCCGTCTTCCGATCCTCTTTGCCAATGATTCAAACTCGTCAAAACGAATTGCATAAGACCAAACTTCAGTTTCAGAGTTTATCAGTAACCACTGAAAAATTTTACTATCTACCTCCTGGCTAAATCGCTATACGAAAATTAGGCGTAGAAAACATTAATTTCTAAGTTTTAATTACATTGTTCAGTGACGTAATTACAAGTGAAGGCACTGAAAACTTGTAAAAATGTTACTTATTAAGACTACACTTTGTTACCAGAGTAATGTCATAGTGATCAGATTGATTGTGGGCTACTAAATTAAAAATTCCAGAGATCGATTTAGATGCATACCTTCGTTGTGTCCATGGCTCCTACGAATAACGCAATGGTCTAGGAATGATTTTGTTCCATTTTCTTAATGGATTGTAAAAAACCAGCAAGGACCCATCAAATTACTTGTTGTTAAGTAATCTTAGATGGGACAGCTATCACGAACCAAAAATAGAACAGTAAACCTTATTTCGGGCGGTCCCTGTATTGATTAGGTACTACGTTTTACATCCAAACCGTGATTTATTAAAGACTAGCTTTTTCCTGCGACTCCACCTGCTTGGGTCATCTACTACGATAAAAGGTATCGTTTATAACCAGGCAATAAACTATATGTGTTTCAAATTTCAGCCAAATCCAATTAGTTGCGTGAAAGAGTAACAAAGACACATACGTCTTCACAAACATAAACATAAACGCTACACTCGTGACCCCACAGTAGGATTTTCTCCTACGTCATGGGTGCCATTGACACACAAAGTCGAATACACAAACACCCAAACCCAGAATAGAAATCTAAAATCTTCATTCAGATGTCTGTCTGAACCTGAGATCCACTGCGTGTCAGACCGGTATGGCGACCGCTGCACCTCGTGGATCGTCAAACGTTCGCATTTATAATTTATTTCACATTTGCTCCTCTTTACAAACTGTCCACCGAAAGGCAAGAACTATTTCACGACAGGAATAGCTATGACAGTGGTATCTCCCCGGTGAAACCATACTTGTTCTACCAAAGGTGGTAGTACTAGTACAGTTTGAAAGTGGTAGGACGAGTATAATTCGACATTTCTAGCCAAAATTAGTTCTGGCATTTCGCTGGAAGGGCGTGGTTGCCGGTTCACATATGTATTAGGCGACCAATTTAGTCCTCGGGAGTAGCGACGCATATGTGATCGACCTCAGAAAGAATAGGGATTCTCTAGAACGGGGTTCTACGTGAAGTTGCTTACAGGATATCCATGGGCGGCAGTGGCCACATACAATCAGGTTCACTTCATGTTTGTCTGCTACTTCAACCTTATGAAGAAATAAAAACAAACTTGAAAATAAAATGAAACGTCTTTACTTTGTATAGGACTACGGGGCACTTACAAATTGTCAATTGCATTTTTTTTTACTCTACCACCGAATCGAATAACGACCTCATCTTGTTTTTAACACTGAAGAAAAAGTAAGCTTCATTATTTTGACCTAAACTAATACAAATCGAAGATAAAGGATCTTTGCTTGAAACCATCGACAATATTAAATGAAAAACAAAATTCAAAATTTAAACCAGTTTGTTGACAAAGAGAACTACTAATACAATTATTACTTGTATTAGTAGTAAGATAAGTAAGCTCCTTGAGCATAGGAGTAAATGTCCCTTAAGACGAAGATTTAAATTAGTTCTAGACAGTATCCTTGTTTCTTGGAAGATTATGGCCTACATGCCTAGAATTACGAACCCAACTGTTTTATTTCGTACGTTTCTACACTCGCTTTCTATACTCATAGCCCTACAGTAGGATTATTTCCTGTGTCGTGTGTACCATGGACACACAAAGACGAATACACAAACACCCAGACCTAGAACAAAAATCTAATTTCATCATTCAAATGTCCGTCTGGCCGGGGATTGAAGCCGGAACCCACTGCGTGTCAGACCGGTATGGTGACCGCTCTGCCACGCAGGTCGTCAAAGTGTTGCGGAGCATCCACTCAAAGCACTTTTTTAAGTTATTACTTGAGTTGTTAACATTGCAGTATGGTCATTATGACCAAAGGAGACTTTATGTGTCACTTAAACATAGCATTAAATACTCCATAGTCCCAAAGGATTATTGTTGATAAAGTATCAAATGCATATGTAAAATATAATATACACATGAAGCTTTGATCACAAACAAGGCTACCACTGAAAGCCCTTTATTGTTTAATTTAATTTGAAATAGCACGTTACCGTAGACACTCAAGACAAATTTGTGGTGTACGAGTAAATTCATATTACAATTTATGTAATGATGAAAATTAAGCGAATAACTTGTTCTAGATTGTTAGGTGAATTTTGTAATAAAGTAACATCATTATTACCAATAATGGTAATAGAAAGCAATTTATATTATCTTATATTTACGCATGATTCTTAGAAACAATGTAGATTATATATTATCACGGAATTTAACAAAACATTCTAGTAATTTATGAGATATTTTGAGTAAATTATTTATGCGTATAATTTATAATATGCTTTCATCAGTTACACTTTATAAATACTACCAACGTTACATTTCAATATCTAATGTATAATTATAACAACGAGCAATGGAATATTATATTTGAGATATTCAATTAATCTCAATATTGAATGGAACATTCGATTGAAGCGTAATTATTACTACAATCAAAAGGGAAATTATAGTCGAATAAAGTCATAAAGCTGCTTCATTCACGTAAGATTTTCTAGAACACGAATCACAGACTTGTAAAAAATATTTAATTAAAACAGTGATTGCGAAATGTACGAGTCAGCTTGACATGAATACCGTAGAGTTCTTTTAATGTAGCTTAATATTTTTCGTGCAGCCCAATCGGGGTTTATTTGAATTAAGTTCTTAAAGCGTCATGTTGCAAATTTATAAAATGCTTATATACATTTTTGGATGTCGTACACAAGCCGATTAACACCATCAGGGATATGTCCCGAAGGTTGTAAAGACACTTTAAGCAGTAAATATTTATGTTAAAATACGACATTTATTGAAATTGAAATATTTATAAAAGATATGCTATAAATCAGAATAACGGAACCACTTATAACCATTATACAATACTAGATCTTATATATTATGTGGCCATAACCATTAGCTGTAGCAACTACTATCAAATAACAATCTATCATAAGATATCTGGAAAATTATATACAGACCTATTTAATACTCTCGTTACTACTTTCACAGCATTTTCGTATAAGTAGAAAAAGAGTAATTGAAATAATAGAGTAAGAAGATTTAGTAAAAATACGCTGTTGAAGATTTCAAATTTCGACTATCAGACTCTTCTCAGTGTAATAATTAGATTACAAAACATGCCAATGGGCGCAAACTCAGGAAACTAGTCCTAATCAAGAGTTCATCTGGCTTCTTTATCAGATAATCTCAACGGTATTTAATTGCTGTACGAATGAATGCATGTAAATATGAATTACATTCATGTGCAGTTTCAAATCTATAAGACAATTACTTGATACGCGTCAGAACCAGTATAATTAGAGTGGGGAGATGACCCAACCACATCATTTTAACGTGAAATAGTTCTTGCGTTTCGGTGGGGATGCTGGCTAACTTACATATGAAATGCCTGTTTAGTCTTCATAAATAACACCGTATCTGGACAGGCTTCAGGTAGAACAACTGTTCTACATGAACTTGCTTACACTTCCCATCAGGTGGACTATTAATCATTACAAAATAAATAAAAGAATACTTCCTACTGTCCTATATTACTTTAAATACTTATTTGAAAAGTTTCATACAAGTGGGGCTTATAGAAGCGTGTTAATAAACGAAGGCGGGCCCACGCAGACGCCTTTAGTCAAAGGTCAAAGTTACTTTTCTTCCTTTATTTACCCACAAAGCTTTAGCAATAAACACCCACATCCGCAAACGATAAATCAATGTTAATATTTGACGCATAATACCGATAACTGAACTTTTAGTATCAGTAGCAAGTATCGACTGAAATTACGTCACATGCTGCCGTTTTATGCATGGAAACTTAGTACAATTATTTCATTAGTACGGTTATTGTTAATTGATTTTTGCATACATTTTTAATAAAACTGTTGCCTTATGAATGTTATATTGAATTTACTGATATACCAAATTGTAGCTAAAACTGAAAAAAAATTTAGAAGTTCTGAATTCATTAAGAAAATACCCAGAGGTTTAGAAAATGAAATCCTGATCTACAGAGGGTTAGCAACTGACTTATAATTCGAGGTAAGTCAGGGCTGACGCGATACTGACAGTGTGATCAGTTGGTGGCGCTAGCACTGACGCCTGTTACTGACCTGTTACTTACCATATATAAATGAGGCCTAATATGTTTTTTATGTACACAATTAGTTACAGTTCACAAAATCCAATTACGTTTGGATCATAATCTCAAGCAATAACTTATGGAAGTCAATGAATTAATGCCCTTGCTACACCGTAGCACTAAACTACGAAACAACATGTATACCAAGGGATTTTCTACATTATATATATTTCAGAACTGGCTTAAAGCCATTCGACAGAAACGATGTAACATAGTTATAATATAACGAGTCTTGATGAGATCTAAAACGATACATAATGGAATGACCATCATTAGTCTTTTATACTATTAGAGAACAACAGCGAATGATTTCACAATTATTATATATTGGTCCTATTATTTGTCAACAAATTCACACATTGTCACAAATATAGTGATAAAAGTGGCGAGTTTTAACACTATTTTTGTGACAATAATATATTTTATTTTAATTTTACTTAAATGATGATATCACACTATTTCTGAGCGAATTACGTCAATTTCGTGTCGTTAAGTGTGTGGAGACCCTAACTACGAGCTCAACACGCAATACGGGCCTTACACGCACCGGACGTTTGCCCCTTTTTATTTCAGGAGAGGCGTTATTTGTATCGTGGGAGAATTCATTGCAAGCACGCGATAGCTATATTAGATGCATCAGTTTCCCTTTTTTCTGTGATTAGTCTTACACCATCATTATCTGATTACAAAGCTTATATTTTATCTATATAACATTTTTTCAGCAACGATTAGTCGATTAGATATTGTCTCCATGCCGGCCTATTTATGGGTTACGGGTTAAATTTCAATGGAAAATGATAATATTATTTTTCTAAGTGTTAGTACTAGTTGACATATATTGGCGAATGCCACCGCAATGCAATAATTGTATTTATTGAATTATATCTAGGAGTCCTCCAATTCGCTTTGATGCAGCATGGGTGAGTATACCTCAGACCTCTTCTAGTTGTATTAAAAGAAATAATAAAATGGTTGTAGAGAACGTACTTTTCATTTTATATTCTCTAATAATGTAGGAATTAACTCGATTATTTGTCGCGTTTGATGTATGAAAATTTGCAGTTAATTAACTTTAGTACTTTAGATCTAAAAAGTTGGCGCGAGTAATAGTCTAGGTTCCCAGGAGACATGTGTCTGAAAATAAGTTTTCCATGAATTTACGCTATACGCATTTCTAGACTGAACTAAGCTACCACGCGGCCCGAGAGACTAATGATGCGAAGAACATACTCAACAAGGTTTTTGGAACGACGACTTCCAAAACC
>DWTU01001568.1:0-12952 GCA_018251515.1 Cecropterus confusis | reverse complement strand
GCGTGCCTGGGATTCGAACCTCGGTACCCTCGATTGAGAGGACGAGTTTCAACCATTCGGCTATCACTGCTCTTAATCTTCTTCTTTTGCACGTTTTTTTGATATTCTTAATTTGTTTTACCTATTATCCGAATGGATGCGTGAAGTAGGGTAATGTTTATTTGTTAATGTTTTCATATAAAATGTTGCTAAGACAGTGATATGGTTCTGAGAGACTTACCTCGCTTTTGCTTCTACTCTTTGGTTTATTCATCTTCCAGTTGTACCATCGCGTAGGGTATATATTTTCATGTGCTAACCAGTAATTTTCCTTCCGTAGTTAAAGAAAAAAAAATTAGTTAATTCTACTATGATGTCTACGATGAGGCCTATTTCCAAAATGATGAGGGTAGGTATAATAATGTAATGATACATAACGTGACTTACCTTTTTGTATGAATGTGCACCTGAATAAGGACCATTGGCATGATTCATACTTTCAAAGATTCCTGAGACGTTTGAGTGCGATTGAAGTCAAACGAACTTTAAAATTATTGCCCGTGGGGAGGCAATAAATTAGTTGGCTGTAACCTAATTTCACATTGTCAATGTTTACAGCATGATCGGTTGATTGCCGCGGTCGAGTGATAGATCGTCCTTGCGCCGCCTCTAACGTTGGCTTTGGAAGGTAAAATTACACATTTCCAACCGTTAGTTGTTCGATTTTATCCAAGTAATTATTAGCCTGGTTAATAGTAAATTACTTAACAAAATATCAATACGCTCCGATATGCTATTTGATTTTTGAAGTTCGAAGTACCTGGTTATAAGAATCTAAAATAATTTGTTAGTAAATTTAAGGTATATCATAGTACCATTTGTACCAGGTTAAATATGTATTTTAACTACAATTATACAATTAATATGGAGGTAAAAAAAAACATTTAAATTCTGAAAAGAGCTTTCCAAGAGTTTGTTGCTATCAATTTACTATAAGTACTTATGCAAATAAAGTTTATTTTGCGTTGCTGTTTCTTGTTGTATTTTTTTACATTATCTTATATATGTAGATACCAAGGTGTTTAAAATTTCTTGTAAAACTTGTAAGAATGTAACCTTTGGGATAATTAATTGCGCTCCTACAATACAAGTTCACTTGGTTTGATATCTATAGTAAAAGAAGTGGCATAATAACACATTTTTTGACTTTGGCATTTAAAACAGAAACTAGTGTATTGGACCTATCTGTCTTATAGCTATGTGTGTTTCACACTGAACTGGGGGCAACTTATTCGAAACAGATTGTTATACTTAGTATCTGTTTTACTATATACCTGGTCCAAGTGTACAAGATTTAACATTGACAAAATAATATAAAAAACTTTTTACTGATCGATGGCACTGATGCTTACGCAAGTAATAAAGCATTTTTACTGGAAAACGTTCCGTGCATAACTGCATAAAATGATATCCAATTTCGTGTCATTAAAAAGCGTTAATTTTGTATATCGATAGAGTTATCACTACCATCGGAATAATTAGATCGTTATATTTTAGTTGTGACGTGTGCCGCACAGTTGTATTCCATTAAATAGACTGGCACGAAATGTATTATAATATTATGGTATTCAAATGTAACGCAGAGAACAATATTAATTACCAATAACTGTAGGTACCGATATTAGTGTCTTAAATTACGATATTGATACTATATTTTTTTTTAGGATTTGGTGCATAAACGTGTATTATTTGTATGATGTGCCAATGAAATATCTGATAGCAATGTTGTTAACTTAAAACGTTACAAAGAAGTATTTGTCAGGAATGTTATTATTATTGATGTAGACCTCATAACACTTCTTTTCTCGGCGAAACATCTTCCAGTGTTAGTAGCCAAATGATGTTCTAAAAGTCATTTCTAACTAAACAAATGTCTTTAGAATGAGGTTTTATATTCTAGGTGCATAACAAACATTGGCGTAGTCCTTTGAGGTCATCAATAATGTTCATTAACTGTAAAACTTCAACACAAACGGTTGTTGATTTAAGTACGATTTGTACGATGTCACTACTGGGTGTGTATTAGAGATGTTTTAGTTTTTTAAAGAGTAAATTAGGGAAAAGTAAGAAGCACATAGTAGATTTGTACCTACTAAATAAAAGACGAGTAATTAAATCGTTTTCCGTTTCATATATTTCGTTTATTACGCATACATATAATTATTTATTATGTACAAAAAGTCCGTATAATAGAAATTTCTATATAAAAGTAACAAAAAGCCACAAGGAAAGGATAGGCTGACGCACTTGCACTTTAAATTTTCTAAGGAAGAGGAGATCGAAGGAAGAAGTGGGCAATCCGACGCGATCTAGGATAACACGACTCGCGATCACCGGGACCCGAGTGTTGAACTGAGGAGAGTCTAGTGTGCCCGAAGAAGGAAGGTAGAAGAGTTTCACCAGTGGTTCTGGGGGTGGGCGGGGGCACCGTGACCGGCTTGCGCGTGGGCGGCTAAATGGGCAGCGCGCGCGGCGGCGACCTCGGGGGTGTCCAGGATACCGCTGCCGTCATGGGCCAGCCTGATCTCAGCGGGCTGGTGGGAAGGGTTTCCTTGCCATGAGGGAGCACCGTTCCACTGGTTGTGGGAGGGAGCGTTCCACTGGTTGTTAGCGGGAGCGTTCCACTGTTGGGCGGGCTTGGCGGCGGAGAGGGCGGCGAGGTGGGCGGCGCGGGCCTGGGCTACTTCAGGGGTCTCAGCGACGGGCGCGGGGGCACCGGCGTTCCATGCGGGGGCGGCGAGGACACTGTTCCACTGGTTGGGAGCCGGAGCAGAGTTCCAGTGGGGCGCGGGGGCGCTCCAATGCTGCGCTTGGCCACCGTTCCATCTGCCCTGGTCAGCGTGCTGCCAGTACTCTTCGTTGTCCCAACGGGGGTCGTAAGAGCCATCGTCATGGGGGTTGGGGTTGTTCTGGGCTGCCTGTTGGAGGGCGGAAAGGTGGGAGGCACGAGCTTGCGCTACCTCAGGGGTGTCGAGAATGTTGCGGCCATCCTGGGACAGCGCAATGTTGGCCGGAGGACCAACCCAGCCGGAGGCATGGGCTCCACACACGACAGCTAAGACGACCACCTGAAAAATAAATAAGTATTAAAAATGTTGTAGCGTTTCTATTTCAATATTTGTTTAGTTTTAAGACATAGTACCGTCGACTATTGTATTGTAGTCGACCTCGAGTTCTAGTACTTGGAACTAGTTATATCCTTCATTAAGGATATAATATTCAAAGTGACTACTGCCGTTAAGGCTCTAATTGCTGGTTGCGCACTAGTTAAGGGCACTCTTATTACACTACCTGGGGCTTATCGTTATATTTACGTAATTCTAATTCTCTGAGATAAGTCGCCCTCCGATCAGGTGTCTTTTGCGCTATAGGCAGTTTATCTACGTCGTATTAAATCACGACAATTGGACACAAACATAGATCGCCTTTTGAATAAATTTGGATTTATGATTGTTTCTGTCATTTATCTCAACTATAAATCCTTCGCTGTTGTCGTAATTACATATTGCGTTGACATTATTTTAGGGGTTACATTTCTAATGTATTATTATTCATCTTTTCAGAGCTTATTCATGGTTTAAATAGCTCTTTTTCCTATTACTCACGTGAATGTATATCTCGAAGAAATTCAGAGAGAAACTCAAAGACTCTGGCTGTGTATACTGGAATTTGAACTAAATTTACAATAAATATTTGTTTAAACAGACAATAAGCTAAACTTACTAAGCACAAAACTAATTTGCAAGATATGTATAGTAGTGAACAGTCGGTAGGTACCACGTTATTAAAATAGCAGCAATTAGGTAGGTACTATGAATTAATTGAAATACTAAAATTGCTTTAATACACTCTGTGAGTTTATTTCCCTTCAATGATACTTATAAACTTACTTTATTGAAACCTTAATCGTTTGTTTATTCAAACTTGACAGGATATGATACAAAATATACCTATATCAACCTACATACTTATTTTATTGGGACTCTTTATTGTTAACAGAAAGAAATAAATGAGAATATGTTGTGGGAGAAAAAGATCTGGTACGTCGATTCGTAATCAGAAAACAAAATTTTTAATAACTAAATAGGTAACTAATCTTTACAAAAATGTGCAAATTCAAATAAGTACATGAGCCGCTTTACGCCGCATTCCAACAAAACTAATTATCTCGAAGCAAGTAACCGCAAAAAGGCCCTTGATACACTTATAGATATCAATCAAATGCTAACCAGTAGGTATTGACTTTCGAACGACATCGAAGGTTCGTCGCTGCATCCACACAGTATTCAGAGCGTAATAAAATTGATGAAAATTTAATGAGATGAGTGCATAAGTATGGAATTTGCGGCGAGCCCGAGTTCAGAATCACGTAATGATGTCATGGCTTGCGGTTGGTTGAGCCCTAATTCTAATACCTGGTTTAATGATACTTGATAGTGGTCTTTGTTTACGTTTCGTATTCCTTGTCGCTCGTGACACTGAAACTAGCGATTGATTTACGATTACAGACAAAAAATACATTGATACTGATGAGTTTACTTATTGTGAACAGATTACTGCTTACTACGTTATATGAACGATGAGATGGAATTTATTACCACTATTTAACAGTTTGTCATTTCTAACTTTAGTAAAAATCGGATGATATGGGATTTTGTTATCGTCAATTACCTACATAGTGTTATTTGCGACCACTGACTTTAGTAAAAATCGGACGACATGATTGTGTTTGTATGAATTATTACGCTACATATTTATTTGGTAGTTTTTTTGTTGTAATTTGTGATCCATATAGATATCTAAAAGTTTAGAAATTTCTGGTTGTTTTAGTTTTGATATATTGCGAATTCGCAATGGATAAAAACTGAAAACTAAACTAATGAGAATATATTGAAATTCGTAAATTCTATTTTTAAAGCCACTCGGGAGTCTTTTCGTTTTAGCTGAATGATTACAGCTCTATCATGTTACACATGGCCAAATTGATTTAGAGTGCAAACAAAGTTTAGAGCAACAATTTGTAGACATTGAACTGTAATTACTACTAATGCGTGCGTTGATTACGCGCATTGCTCGTGTAAGGAACGTGTAGTAATTTTTATTATTTGATAAGTATACAATTACCTGTAGATTGTATGTAGGTACAGCAGTTTAGAATTAGGAATTAACTCTTACTATGTTTTACTCAGTCAGGACCATTTTTTTATTATTTAACGTTAAGTTTTCGTAATCAACGACATACGGTTTTGTGATATGAAGCACAATGTTGTGAACTTGCATAAGATTTTCACATTGAATAAATGAACCATGCTGCCATCACGAACATGGTAACGTGATGTTACCATGTTCGTGATAAAATCGCCAGACAGCTTTAAACTTTCAGACTACAGAAAAAAGTAGATAGAGCATAGTTATAAAAAAATATCTTATAAAGTTTTACTTGAACAAACGACTTTATGTTTAGGATGTTTCTTTAAAATTAAAACACTATATTCTGATTCTTCTTAGACGATCATATGGCCTATCTGTAATATTTCTTTCAATCTTTGTTTAAGAATATGTGGGCCGCCCTAGATTCGTACAGTGTGAGCCACGCATGGCGAATAATGCAATATCTCTGTGACTGTTACATTTCATTTATTAAGGGAAAACACGATTTTTACGAAGCAATGTTTTTATAAAATCGTGCTGTATTGATATACGTGGCGTCAAATATTATAATCTAAAATGGTACACATAGAGATTCAATTGAATAGCGATTTAAGGGCACATGGTGTCTATGTCTGTAAAGTGACAACAACAAAAACATTGTAAAGTGACAACATCGCACATAATCTCATATTGTCACACGTAGTTACTTAGTAGCTCCAAATAAAAGTAAACGCATAAGTGAATGGTATCAAGGTCTAAAGGCTGGTTGAAGGTCACGGAGCAGGAAGCCAGCCTTCCGGACCTGCCCACAGTCACATTCAGCGACTGGTTACCCTCGCATGTCAATTTGACATTTGCACGCTGCTTTTAATTTCCCTTTAATATGTAACAATATTTTAGGTTGATGAGGTTGTGTTTATCGCTTCACTGCTGCTTTATGAAGCATAAAATGTAGATTCACGTTGTAATACGCATATTGAGTATACAATTGATATGTATTTTATATTCAGCAGTAAAAAAAAAGGCTATGACGATAAACACTAAATATATAACGCGAGGAACGACGATTGACTCTATGATATTCTCTTTTATTTAAGCGCATAATTTATTTTGAAATTATCTTGCAAAATTACCGTGAAAATTGTTTTATGTTACGTTTTATTGTTTAGATAATTCTTCAATACTGGTGGGCGGTATAATTAGGTATAGGTAATTGGGATATCGACAGTGCGGGGCGGTGCGTGGGTTTGCCCTTCTAAATCGGACTGCGGTGGAATGTAGACAAAAAGCAGTGAGTGGCGAGGCAAGCGACACCTAGACGTGATCCGGTACGTGTGCCTTAGGTGGACCTCAAGGGGTGCGATCTGTGGTAACGCATTTATAATTATGCGGTCCATCAGTGGACCAACGAAAATTACAGCCAATGTCTGTTATATATTTCAAACGTACTAATGTTGAGATGTAACTGTTCCTTTGTGTGATTTTCTGTATTATTTATTCACACATAGTTTAGGAAAAGCTTGGTTTAGCTAGATTAAGCTCGATACTGTCACGGAGAAAGACAGGAAAATATTTTTTAAATTAAAATAAAGTTCAACCTTAAAAGGAGCGATAATATGCCGAAGGATAAATCCATGTCATAAACATAAGTACAGTTGAGTTATAGGTGCTAACCACAATTGTGACCCATCTATTGGGAAAATGTAAATCGATATACATGAGAACACACTGGCAAATTGTTGATCGATTTTACATGCTTCGCGTGCAATCACGTCATTATATTGTTGGTACTGTATTATACAGTAACATTTGTGTCAGAGATAATTTTGAGCATTCTTTTAAATCTCTACTTTCTATTAACCGAGAGATTACTTCAAATGGGAACTAGCTTTTAACTACAGGGAATTTGTGCCGTAAGAAAGTAGTAACTTGTAAATGGGAAAATACGCGGAAAGAAAGATAGTAGGTTATAGCATATAACCTTATTCCTTTTACGATACAAATGAAGTGAATAATAATTTCTAGGTGATTGTGAAGAGGTAGACCACCGGTCCAGTTGACATTGTGGGCATAAATGGAGCATGATCGCTCAGGAGGATTTAATGGGCGATAGCTGTTTGCATTACCTTACTATATTCGGAGTTATTACGTAGGTGTCCTGCTTGCTCCGTCAATTTTATTAAGTTTAAGTGCTCACTGTGACAATGACATTTCTTAATCGGAAATCTTACATATCTTTATTCTTGATCTTAAATAATGCATTACTAGTTAAAATGCGTTTAAGTTAAATGACATGTCCCTGATTAACTGTTATTGCTGTTTCTTTTTTATAACAGATATGGCTAAAAGGCTCATGTGGTAGTGAGATTATCATGTGCCATTAAAAATGATATATTTCAGAAAATTTCAGTTAAACTATGGATAGTAGAATTTTGGAGCAATAAGAGTTTAGGAATACCTAAAAAATAGAAACACATAATTACTATTGTAACCGGTATTGGAGACTACGTACTACGATATATGTAGGATAAATATGTAAAAAACGAAAACCTCGTATACCCGTATAATTGTATATATATGAGTATAGAGTAAATGCAACTTATGTAAAGAAGCAGCGTCTGCGTCATACTTTGATCTTTTTTAGTTAATTAAACAAAAGTGAATGTCGAAAAAGGGTATTAGTGAACTAATTTTGTTTCGTGTTTTTAAATATCTTTACAACCCACTAAAATGTGAACATACAGCTAATTAAATGACAAAAAAAAACATCCGTAAAAAGGCAAAAAGTGGAGAAGTGATCAAGTTGCTAAGTAAAAAAAAATGAGATTGAGATGTTGCAGTGTAGCCAATTATAAAAGGAACGGATTGACATTCAAATTTTACATACTTGCGGTAACTTTACATTATATAAAGTGAATCAACTTTAAAGTACTTTAACGGCATTAAAAATGCTTTTCCGATACTTTGACGAATATGGAGAGAAGCGTTTATACTCGTTAGTAATGGTCTAGAAAAATGACAAATAAAGCGTAATGTGAGACAGCCAATTAGGTAAAAAAGGCAATAAACTGATTTCCATTAAAGTGCCTATTACATGGTGGGTTTTTGTGCAAATGCATAGCAAGAGGAATTTACTACGCTATATGGGCATATTTTATATGTATAAAAAGTGAACCTTTGCGAACATATTGTATATGTTTTACGTAAACGGTGTTTTAAGAATGTATGTACAATATATTTCAAGAAGACAAAATATTGTATACTAATAAGTATTTTACAAAGTTTCGTAGAGATGCTACGTACTACGTGTGGTACGTAGTACGTAGCTGATGATTCTATTTTTGCATAGAACTGTGATCGTTTCTTCGTATTCCTACGAAATTAGTATTTAAATATATGTTTCTTTCGCCTATTTTTATATGCCTTCTCAGGTACAAATTCTCCACATTTATATGATTTTTAATAAAATATGTCGTACCTGTAAATAATTTTTATCATTATTGTAAAAATCTTTTTCTGATTAAAGTTACATACCAAAAACAACTTATACCACATTGGGAAACGTTAATGCGTTTTAGGTATTTTATAAAATTTCACTGGCATTTGTAGGGTCTAATAAAAGGGTGTTAGAACAGATAAAATGCTTGATGGAATTCATTGATAATGTTCTTACACAATTAAGTTGTGAAGCGTGACAAGATGTGGTATAAAGATAAAACATATTATGACATCAAAGTGCCGTAAACGAGATATTAGTCGGATTTAATCTGGCGGTTAGTAGGACGTAATATCATGTTGTATGTATGTTTATTGTCAATAAATTATTTTGATAGTCAGAAGGTAATATTCAATTGTATCAACATATGGATTGTTCAAATATGAAAGGAAAAAAAATTTTTAGATGTTTTAGCTACAGTCATAGTATGGGATATTTTTAATAAGAAATAGAAAATTTAAACTCCTCCAAACCTCTACTGAAACTATCATAACAACTAAATGACATTTAATTACTTTAGATTAAGAAACAAGATATAAATAATGAACATTAATGGTGCAAATGAAGCCAGTTTTATTATTACAATTTTTATCTCGTTGTCGGTCAACTTTCAGTGACATTGACGCGTATGAAATCGAAGCAGTTCTATTTTGCTCTGATTCATTGCGATTTAGGCCTTGTCACAAAATATAACGAGTCACTTAATTGAACTATGATTACAATAAAAATATTGTAGATATGAATATTTATCGATTTTCCTATTGTTTTCGAATAGATGAGCATTATTGAAAAGTTTATAATAGAACGTAGGTACGGCCATTGTATTGGGTCGTAAAAATATTTTTTTTAGTAATTTGATCATATTAATGTTATTAATATAAGCATTCTCACTTTTAATGGAATTAACTATATGTTGTGTCTGATATTGAATACTTATGACACGATGTCGTGTTAGACACGACAGGACGCCGTAATTAATCACCATACGTGTAAAGAACTCCAAATTATCAGTAAAAGCGGAGTTTATAGCAGCGTAATTAAAGCTAAGCAAATATGTATGGTTGCATCATAATATAATGGTAATTTCGTGAATTTCGCACATGAGGAAATAAGCTTAGTAGAGCGAGTAGTTGGAACGATCGCAATGACAATGACCCGGTGTAGACGCGTGCTACTGCAACTGTTAACTTATTTTTTCTTGACACGGCACCGCCTTCGTGCTGTACCACTTACAATTATATTAATCGATATAAAACGTCTGTGAATTTGTAATCCAAAAAAGTACGGCAATCTAAAAAAAAAATTACAATACGTAGTTTTTCTGACGATTAATCTACGAATTTGAAATTCTCCCAAAAGACGCGGAAAACATTAACTGAGACATTTTTTTACGAAAAGGTAAATTTAATTATAGGATATGACCTATTACATTTTGTTACTTTTAATCCGCGTGTGCGATTGTGCGCGATTGTGAAAGAAACTGTTAGTGCATTTGTCAGAAATTAGGCTAGATACTTGTTACAAACGTTACAAGCTGCGGAGGTCAGGTATCCTGCGGCGTGCCGGCGTTGGGCAAGGCCCTATTTGAAAACAAAGTGCAGCACAACTGGTTTTGTATATCAGATTAACAACTATAAATTAACTTATCGTAACCTGAAACCAATGCTGGCGCACTGTTCATAAATCGAAACTGTAACATTTTACTATTCGATCTACGACACTTAATTACATTGTTTGATTGTCAGAACAAACAATAACTCCTTTAGACTATATTCACCAAATTCACTAGTAACTTATAAAGTAGGAAAAGCGTTTGATAGAAGATTACTCACCAAGAATTTCATTTTTGTGATTAGTAATAAAGCACAGAAGGGAATAGAAAGAAGAATTTATAAAAAAATAATATGAAATTTAACGATTAATAGCGCTACTGGAAGACTAGTATCTTCCAGGACTCGCTATGTCGAAGTGCAACTTGCGTCTGTTTGAAATGAGGGCGGGAGCGCGTTTATATACTTCGGCGCGTGCGCAGAGGGGGTGCGCGCAGGCCGTAGTTCTCGCACGTGAAAGTATTGGGACATGCCATTGATAATAGGCGAATATCATAGGTAGATATTTCAATGGCACTGATTTTGGGCTCAATTTATTGTATAATCATAGTGATAGTATTTGTACACGTTTTGTATAACATCATAGTTACCTAGCGACCTAAGTTGTAAGGTCGTAAGGCTTGTAAGTATTCAGATAAATTGCGACGTCCAATTTCATGTGTATTTCAAATCATAAATATGTTTCCATTTTATTTTCCGCGTGTTGAACGATATCATTTCAATTTAAAGTTTTGCAATGTGTTTGTGTTTAGGTAAACCTGTTGCATTAATAATGATGAAAGTACTAAAAATGTTGTGAAAGTGCAGAAAATGTTCGTGTATTGCCCTTAATTTAATGTTCTTGGCAATAACTCTTATGTGAAACTCTCATGTGTATTACGTGTGTTTACATTCTTGCAAATTAATTATACAGATAGTATCTAAAAAATTAACAAGCATTGATGTGTGAAGACCTAATACTCCTAGTTTGAAAACCGATTAGGTACACTTTGTAACAAATTGTTGCTTAGCTGTAATAAGCTGCGATACTAGTTATGCTTTATTTAAAATATTTTAGGCGTTTAGATTTATTTGTAATATATAAAATAGCCAAAAATAAGCCTTCTGCTTTTTATCAACTTGTTTGAAATATCTTTATAATATTTTATTTTATGTATATAAGATTTACGTGTCATATAAAATTACTTGTGTATAGAGAAGCAGCAACATTTAAAAGCATGGTTTTTCATTATCATTATTTTTCTAATTAAGACACATTTACTGATTCTCTCTTTAGCGTCATTGAATTTGTTATGTAGTAGCGACATTAAAGTCGAATTCAACAGCAAGTAGGTACAATAAAGTTATCTACTGATAATAATAGGTTTAATCAATTGGTACAAGTGAATGAACGTGTTTATGAATTGCTTAAATCTGATAGTGTCATTCAAATTCAAGGCGTTAAAACGCGACCTCCGATTAGCAGACGGGCTGAGGGGCTATGGTGGGTCTTGCTATTATGTGAGTTATTAGCTTATTTGTAGTAGATATATTTGAATTAAATATAAAAAAATCAAGGTTCCGTACCATTATCTATAAAAAGTATTCTTTAGGTTTTGATTCCTTTGCGTACTCGCAAAGCCTTTACGAGTTTGAAAATATGCGGCTTCGTTTGCTGTTTATTTTGATTGCGATGACATAGAAGTTTGATTTTGTTACAGATTAAAGGTATTATAGACTTGAGTATTTTATATGAATTTTAATTTAATATCTTCACGTATTCATGTGGAAAGGGGTGGTAACTTAAAAATTATTAAAAATATTTTTATAATATGATGTAACTAAAAATTTACGGTTTTCGTATTTTTTTCCTTTACCTGTGCTATAAGACGTCGCGTTATAACAAATTTCAAAACTCTGACTACACGGGAAGTACCCTGTAGGTTTTGATTCCCTCACGAGTTTCGAAAATTTTCGGCCTAAACGGCTGTATCTTTTGATTGCATTGGCTTAGAAAACTGTTATTTTTCACAGATCCAAGGGGCAGTAGACCTGAGTATTTGATATAAATTTCAGCTTTATACCTCCACGCGTTCCGGAGAAAAATGGTCTTGACAGACGGACGGATGAACGAACGGACAACAAAGTGATCCTATAAGTAAACAAGCACACAGTCCATCTGAAGGTAAGTGGTTATTGCCGCTCAAGGACACCTGTAATCATTTCCAGATAAGAGTTCCATCAGAAGTTTACCACAGGTGCGTTGCTACTGCTGAATGATAAGTTAGAACACGCATAAGCTGTCTCTCTAGTGACAATAATAAAATCAAAATAAACTTAGTCTATACCGTCAACCCGTTATTGTCCCACTGCTGGGCACGAGTCTTCTCTCAAATTGAGAGAGCTTCAGGCCATAGTCTGGCCAAGTGCGAAATGGTAGACTTCACACACGTTTGAGAACTTTTTTAAACAATTCTTCACCGTAAAGCAGCGATAATTATCTTATAATACGCAGATAATTTTACAAAAATCAGTGGTGCCTGGGATTCGAACCTCGGTACCCTCGATTGAGAGGATGAGTTTCAACCATTCGGCTATCACTGCATTTCACTTAGTCTATACATAGTGCAAACTTTGATTTCGTGAACATATACTTCTTTCATTTACCAGATAATAA
>DWTU01001567.1:0-12956 GCA_018251515.1 Cecropterus confusis | reverse complement strand
ACATCCTCGCAAATTTCACATTTATAATATTAGTAAGTTTGAAAAAAAAAACTGTCCAATTGCGTTAAATCTCCTATGATTAACCTGTGGAGGTAGAGTAGTGAATTTAAATAAATAGAAAAATACAGTTAACTTGAAACAAGAAACAAACTCCGAAGACACCATAGGTCAGTGTATTAATAACGCATGAAAAACACGTGCGTTCGAAATGTCGACAAGCCGTAACAATTACGTAGATCCAGTAAAGAGCCGTGTTAACCGCTCTTGGCATTGCTCTGTGCTCATTGTTCGGAACGTAACGTAATGATTAGAATGTTAATTGCTTATCATTTGCTCAGGTAATACTTTGGTACGTAGTAGTAATTTTGTAGGCGCGCGGTAATTTGTTCGGTGTGGACGGTGACATGAATGTTTTTGTTGTTTAACACTGTTATTAAGTATTGGGGGATTGTTATAAATGTTCAAGTGTATGTGTATATTATGTATGTGTTATGTACGTGAATTGTTTCTTTTTTTTTACGAAAATCATATATTGGTAGGTATATTTTCTTGTTCATCCAGATCCTTTTTGATCTAATTTTTCAATAGCACGGTGATTATTAAAATTTATAAACTACAGAAAAAACGGATTAAAGCTCTGATGTAATAATTTAAAAATTACTTCAGATCGACACACAGACCCCGCACAGGTTAAACCGATCAGGCTAAATTATGGAATTACCTCACATTTATGATGTACCACCTTAATAAAACATTTTTAAGACTCATGCTCCCGCACATTTAACGATAGGCAATCAAAATAAGATTTACAGGCTGAGGAGTTTCTAAGCGGAACATCCTTCGACCTTCGTTCATTATATCAACACGCGGGTCCAACTCAGCAAACAGAACCGGACGATCCCGTTTGACGTTTACAGAGTCATGGTAAACAAAGACGCTTTGTAATCCGATCTCATGATATTTAATTAATATTCAGTACATTGTTCACTCCTACACGCGAATTATGCGATGAACTCTTTAATTTAAAATAGTTAATACGTTGAGTCATAACTGAAACATCTTTATTCTATATATTAATACATGAAACAAAAACTTTGTACTCCTTTTTCAAAAATTACTCGGACGGAGGAGTATGAAATTTGGCACAGTTATAGTTTAAATAGTGAAGGAGTGCAAAAGTCTAATATTTTTATTTAAATCATGCATAAGAATACATTAAATCAACCATTACATAATTTGACACAAACACACATATATTTACATTACTCTTTTGTTTGTAATAAAAGTCTATGGTCTTTAATATTACTTGTGTTTTTTTAAATAAAATGTAATTTTATTTTTAAATATTAATTGATTCTATTGAAATTGAGACGTATGCTTGTGACATTTCAGTGAATATCAAGTTTAGTTTATTTGAGTTACATTACAGTCAAATTTACGCAACTAGTATTTACAAAAAGGCTTATCTGTTTTGCCTATAAGTAATAAGATGCATAGGCATCACAAATAAATTAAGGCCAACTCTAAGCGGAACATCCTTCGACCTTTATTCATTAAGCCAACGCGGTTCGGCTTCGAGCAAATACTGTGAACCGGACGATCCCGTTTGACGTTTACACAGTCACAGTAAACAAAGACTGCTTGTAATCCGATCTGATAATATGTAATTAACATTCTGAACGCTGTTCACTTCCGAGCAATGAGTGCATCATTCGCACATACAAATGCGAGTATGAGATTTATAGACGGAAATGTTATAGTAAGTTTTGATAAGTCAGCAATATTCCGTGTTGAATAATTTATTAAGTTGTGCCAACATCTCGTATCATTTAATAATTTGTAACAATCGTAGTAATGAATGTCAAAGTTTGCTTCGTACATAATTTTAGTTTTGTTAAGTACCTACTGGCATTGCTGGTTATGGAAAATATGTTTCTTAAATTTTTCAATTATCAGTAACTTACTGTAAATAGAATATTTACGGTATAGTACGAGAAATCCGTCCGATAAGCAAAAGACAATAAGCATAAATTCAAAAGAAGGGTATTTCGGTAAGCTTCAAATTCTTTTATAAAATTCTTACCAAGCACCACCAATATTGGGTTTCACAAAACACGTTCTAGTTGATTCACGATTTAACCTAGGGTTGTCATTTGTAAATCGCGTACTTTAGCGCTTTTGTGGCCATTCTCATTATTATTTTAATGTTTTAGAGTCACTAGTTATAAGTAATCATCACAATAAAGTACTTTACTCTCTGCTTTACTTTATTATGTCAATATTATTCTTTAAACATTGTTTATAACCATTGTTGTACTTATAAATAAAAAAATGTACTTTATTTAAATGTTATTCGTAAAACTATTTCAAACATAGAGCAAATATTTGTTACGCAAACTCAAGTAAGGTAGTACTTAAAATCTTACTTTTCCCTGTAGTCGTTCCACTTTTCGTAAATACATAGCAAAAGGAACACGAAAACGCTTTTACTTACACTTACGTGGTCGTTTGTGAGGTTTATTGTAAAAAATAGGACAATATTTGTTTACGAATCTATTCCTTCTTTTTGCGGTAAAAAGAAATTAACCCCGATAGCTATATTACTTTTCATATAGAAAATACATTCAAATATACTAATAGCAGCTCAAAAAAACATAATCCGAATATTTTCTGCATCTGATTCATGTAAATAGACTTTAATCGATTCTATTTATTGAATTCTTAGTTGTTTCTTAATTTGATTTATTTACGTTTACGTTCCAATACTGTAAGATTTGATTAATAATTAGAGTATTGCAAAAATAATTTCTATTACTGGCATGATCAAATATAATTTTAATATTACATTATGAAAACTCTTCAATAAAGGATATTATCCTGGTAATACGTTTAAGAGAGACAGTTTTCTTGGCAGTATTTCATGAAGTGAAGACGGCTAAGCTATGAAATCTCTCAAGCGGAGAGCGCCCTCAGGCTCGAGCGTGACTACACTAGAATCTAGAGTGTAGATGTTCTTAAGATGTTGGATTTCTAGTTTATGACGATAGATATTTAAGTGTTGTAGGTTACTTGTTTACCTATATGACATCTTAGATAAATTCGAATATACATATTTGGTTATGGACATTTAATTTGAGTTATCAAATACCATTAGTATATACATTTAGTACAAGTTGAAGTAATGATCTTAAAACCTCAAGTGCCAGAAATAAGGAAGTCTAATTAAGGTCTAAGTATATGGAATTTGGCATTGATGCCAAGAATTGTGGGGATCTAATACTTTAGTTTTTCAAGGATCTTTCTAAATGTTTGATCGGGTCAACTTATGACCAGAGAGCTAGCATTTGCGATGGTCAATAAATAGCAGCTATATATAATTGCAATATAAATTATTTATTATATTTGGTGATATAGTAAAACTGTCAAAAATACATAGATAAAATAGTTGTCTTGTTGTATTTTGGAGGGAATCCTTGTTTCGTAATTTGAATTACATGTTTTGAGGATGCAAATAAGCATAACATTGATATGTTATGTTAAAAACAAATAATAGCAATATGTAAATGGCGTTAGTCACTCACCACATCTCGGTTTTTGCAACATTTTTAAATTAGCATAATAATATACCACATAGCAACATTGTTCTATTGTTTTACAAGTAGAGTTGGATAAAATTCTATTCAGAATTAATGTAATTTTATATTAATTTAATCCTTGTCTAAAAGCTGTACTCTCCAACACTCTTACGTCAGATATGGGCTTTGTTTAACGAAGGAACAATAGGATAAAATATGCACGTTTTAATGAAGAATATGGAGATTTAGCATATTGTAGAAAAACCGGTCAAGTGAGAGTCGGATTTGCATTTTGAAAGGTCCGTACTACATATTTGGGTAATAGATTTAAAAATTTTGCTGTATTTTAGTTTGTTCTATAAAACTTTCTACTTTTTATTTTCTATTTATTATCTATTATTTACACCATAATGACGTATTCGTGAAAATTTCAAATAAGCTGCCTATTGTGAATTTTAATATGCAACTGTCATAAATACAAAATGAATGCAGAAATACAAATAAGCAGGCGTTCAACCCTACACAAGCCATACGTATTGACTTCCATATGGAACCCAAAAAAATCAATCAAAGCGTGCTTGTGTGCATACTTGTGTATATGTAGAGTAACTTACATATTTAAATATTATTGTCACATCAGCAAGGAAACTACAATGAGCTTTCTTGTCTTACCATACCAACTATTATGTAGAATAGATTGATAATGACAACACTGGTATCGCAAAACTAGCTTAGCCATAAAGGGTTGCCAAAGTTATTCTAATATATCCGATGCTCCTCAAAAACTATTGGAATCGATGGTGTAGGTACATATATATACTTTGACATAATGGAAATATTTAATTTTTCGATCTGAATATCTATTTTCTATTAATTTATTATACATATGTATATTTATACATATTTTTCTTTTTTTTATAAGCGCATCACACTACAAATACGAGTAGGCGCGGCGGTGGTACCACTCGATCGAACTACAATGCTTGTGCCACCTAGTAAATCTACAAATAAGTTTAATTTTCTTGTTTGATTAAATAAGTTTGGCAAATGGTTGTGTATTTAAACTTTAACGGACGAACTGATTCCTGTTTGGCTTTTAGTCTCGTATTACCATGCATGATATCAGTTCAGTTGTATTTGTATCAGCGATGTAAACATAGATTTTGCCGTGTAATGTAGGTCTCGAAAGGGCACAGTCAGAGTTAGCATTGCAGCGCAGCAGATGACTAAGAGACTAAATCTAGAAGTTGGGCTGCAGCGTCTTCCTGGGAATACATGAATACCGCCTGCGAAAATCACGCATGACAGGCGCGGTGAAATTGGCAAAAACTAGGGGTGACCTATAAATATGCACTGTGAAGAACAGCTTCCTGCGAAAAGCAAGAGCTACCAACCCTAGCACAATATGACTTATTTGATCGTGACTAGACGATTTAGTTTCAATAGGAAAGTTATTGGCCGCATATTTATTTGAATACGTGAGCGCTTGCACAACTCGGCTGCTATTATACACATACTAGACTTCTGGTCGTGGCTCTGTCGGCGATTTCAATCTAAACTGATGAAATGAAAGGAAAATGAACCGTGTCTGGTTATTACGTACACTTACGGAGTCACCGAAAATTGTGACTTGTAAAAGAAACTTCATTTTCTATGGAAACACGATCCTTACATAGATGATCTGCTAAGAAGGAAGGTCGTTTAATTTATTTTACTTATATAAAATGAGTACTTTAAGATGTCCGTGTATTTCTACAATGTTATACTATTTAAATAATGAAATTGAAAGATCGTTACGTGGAATTTATCTGCTACCTATATGGGAATCGGACTCCGAACATTGCCCGAGGATAAAATACTAAAATTACTATCTATATCCATAATCAATGGTTTGCAATAATAGTATAATTCATTACTTAGATATAAATTTTGTGAAAATATAATTATTGCTTACATTATTAATATTATTGCTCTAAATTACAACGTGAATCCACAACCGAAACCCTTAATCTGGTTTATTTGAGTAATATTAGTTCAATCTGTTTGAATATATTTAATAATTTAGATTATGAATCAATATCTCGTAAATATTTCATTATCAGTCTGTGCAATCTGGTGGTGTGGTAAGAATTCTATATTATTTAGTAGGCTTCACTCCTAAACCTAAATTCTAAACGTTAATACTGATAATAAATAGTACTAAGCTAAAATTCAGGCGTTTCATTCCACTGATCAATGCGCTTATTATATGAGGCCCCTTCAACGAAAATATGTTTACCGTGCCTGAGTTGAATTTGAACAACTTATTCCTTGCTGAACAGCGGTGTTTGGTAATGTATTACCCGCATGGCGGAGCGGCCTCCGTACCAGTCATCTATACAAAATACCGGGTTCGATCCCTAGTTTAAATTCTGTTCTGGATATTTTGTACTCTTCTTTATGTGTGTTTTCAAAGCACCCACAACAAAGGGTATCTAAGTGTGAGGCTTTGAGAGTGGAAAGTGTCTTATAGGTACTGATTAATTACGTAATTATAAACTTAGATTATTTACCTCAAGAACTGTTCCTAGAAAATGCAGGCGAAGTATCCATCTCTTTCCATCCCGTAGAATCAAGAACATAGCATAGGAGTTTCAAAATCAGTAGAATCTAGAAAATAGCATAGGACTTTCAAAATCAGTAGCAGTCCGTAGCTATTTCTACCACCATCACTTCTTCCTTTTTTGTTCGTATGTTTCTTAGTAAGTCTTATTTTTTCAATTAGTACGTGAATTATATAGACAAATTTATCCACAAATTGTATAGTAATGGGAACTATGCCCATACGTTCTTTATGGGTATAGTTCTGATCTGAGTTTCACTCTAACGACTCTCATCAGTGTCACTGAACGTGTCGAAACAAACATTTGACACGATATGTGAAACATAGCATACTTGGAAAGAACACTAGCAGAAAGTACGGCTCTGTGACCCACTACGTATAGAATAATAATAATAAACGTAATACATAGATAACGCTTCTAATCATGAAATCCTAAAAATACAACTACAAAGAGACAAGAACCTGGAAGTTCCATTGTGAAGGAGTAGTTCCTGGATTTATGCCGTTTATATGCACCCCGGCGTATAGACAGCATCTGGAAGCATATAATCTTGAATTGAAAACGAAGCAAAAACAAACGAGAAAATATTTTTTAGAAAGTGATTTTACTCAGTAATTCAGGCATTCCGTAAGATCCTTAAAAAGGGTTCCTATCTTGTAATTAAATATCTGTGATATTAATTCGCTAGGCGACCCCGTGGATGACGGTGGTATGTGTGGTCGCATGCCATCGTAAACACCACAAGATACGGTGAGCGCTAATAAATGCTCACCAACGAGAAAGAGCCAGAAGGCATCGCGCTTCGAGGACTCCGGTTGCGTTCCGTTCGAGATTCCGGAGTCCTCCACACATCGCTGAGGAGGGCCACCGGGGGATTTTAGTGCGGTAAAAATCCCACATACCCCGGCTTCACTCCCACGGCAACAAGTATCTTTCTAGGGTTTCCTCCTTGAGGACAAAAAAAAGGTACTTTCTATTGAAGGATTTGACTGTTATATTAACTCATAAATATATTCTAGCCCACGTTAAACTATTCCACTCATAACAAAGTCGAAAAAGTGTAGGGTCTCAGCGTGACGATCATTACACTTGATAGACAGGAGTCACTGACAGTAGTAATGGGTGGCTAATTGAAATCTGAAACCAACTCCATAAAAAACAGGAGATTTACCTGAAACCGATCACAGATGCGTTGCTATTTCTGAGGGCTAAAACGATCGTCTCATTCGTAAGTCAGTCAAAATTTATGAGAAGCAATATATCTATGACTGACAAAAGGTTAGGCTCCTAACTGAAATGTATTTATCTAAGACTTGCGATAAGTTTTTAAGTAAAAAGATTCAATACATGTGTTATTAAGAGTAATAAATGTCGTAACAGAAAAATACAGAGACCTTAAGAAACAAATTTATTAAATATATAAAAACAGTAAAAGTTACGAACAGTGTTTTTAAAAAAATCCAGCACCGGAAGACACTATGTGAAGTAGACACAGAGTCATTGATGAAAAATTTCCCGAAATATTTCATAAAATTTTGTCAATTTTACATTTAGTAGATATCGTTCCAAGTATATAAAATGGATTAGCCTCAAAGTCCTTTAGGAATTCTGTTTGATAAAATAATTTCTCTCTACCAATTTTGTCATGAAATACCCGAGTACAAATTGAGAGTTATATTAATATTAAACATTCATAAATCAAGTATTCATGTTGATCTAAAATACAGATCAGAAATTAGTCTGTTTTTGTGTCGCATTTTCACGTACTCGTAAATAAAGTAATGTGATATTTAGGAAAAAATGCGTGACGTAAGATTACTACGGCTGGAACAAATGAGACCAATAAACAAGGCTGGTACGCTTAAACAGTCATATTCATTCCGCAATAAGTAATTAGGGACAAATCTTAGGCGTTTTAATCCTGCTATGAAGGTTTTCGTATTCTAATTTTAATAACCGTAATAATGAGTTCTTACGGTTTACTTATTAATACGACTGATCCTCCCATTCAAAATAAGCTAAATTCAAAACACTGGAGTTGTTACTTATACACATATAGAGTTGCGAACAAAATTAATTAATTACCAACAAAGACGTAACTTTGTTACATCTGGAGCATACATAATATATTGAATATTTTGTTTTGAAATTCGGATTGTCATGCTCCCTCGAAACATCGGGTCTTATTGAATCCCTCGCACGCACCACTGATCTTTCGAAATCATGTAAGTTCACACATAATAATCACTTGTTTTAATGATAATGACAATATCATAAGAAGACATATATGCCTCAAAGTAAAAAATGGTTTGTGATGTCTATCTGTCTTTGGCCAACATTGGGAACTATGGCCTAAGCTTTTTCATTCTGACGGGAGAATCGTGCCCAGCAGTGGGACAATGGGTTGCCAACGATAATACAACCGAGAAAGTATTCCATAAATAGGCCATAAAATAAGAAATATCTCATATTGCTATTAACGCTTCCTATGGGCACCATATTTCATCTCGATACGCTAACTACGTAACTGCTGTAAGTAAAATGATCGTAGTTGTGTATAATAAATTCAGTTTTTGCAACAGAACGTTGTAAACTGAAATGTTTATGAATAGATAGTTTACGTTGTTCTTTGTTTTCGCCTTATTAGCGGCAAGACAATACGGACAAATCCACATGGAAAAATAAAGGGTATTTACGTTTACTTGGGTACTACAAGTAGGTACGCGGCAGGTTAATGGGCAGTAATAAATAATCTATATGGGCTAATCTTACAAAAAGTTGACGCAAAAAACAGAAGCTCCATTATGAGAATATGTCAACAATAGCTGTTAAGTCTCCACGGCACAAAAAGTATTCTTAAAATAACTATAAACGTTATTCAATTACTTAGTAACGTTAGATACTGAAACGCTGCGTTTATTCTTAGGCAGTAGGTAAGTAAAAAATATATTTCACTAATAGAGATAAATTCCCTTAGGCGGTATTATGAAACACTGCGTAAGGGATGTGCCTACTCGTATAAAAATAGTTGCTAAAAACTCGGTTTCAATCCAGACAGCAATGCAAATCCATCTCACCTGTAAAACGCTTCCATCAGATCTCTCGCGACAATTTTGTTGGCTCCGATTGCGCAGTAGTATGGGCCGGGAGGGGCAGGGAAGCCCCCTGGGGGCCAGCCGAGCGGTCTCCCATCCGTCGTTGTCAAAAAGAACTCTTGATTAAATCCAAACCAGGGCTCTTCAACTTCACCCTTCTCGCACAACATGATACAACCCTTCCGATGATTCGACGCTGTATACAAATACACGCACAATTTAGGCACGAACAAAATGGTAACGTTCGAGCCTTAAATTCAATTTCAAATTTATTAGAGAAAATCACTCGGAGCTGAGTGCAAAACACGCGAGTGCTTTTTATAAAAGTATGTTTGTGCTTGATTCATATTTAAAAACAATAAATATTTTGTAGTTTTTAAATATGAATGGACCATAATTATAATTCAAATTTACTTCTATGAATGATTAATAGGTATACGATCCAAGGTAAGAATATTCTTGTTACGATGAGTTATGAAAGTCATGTAACAATTAATTTGTTCCGGAACATTAAATATTTTAGAAATATAAGCAGTATGTTGTATTGCAGGTATCATTATTGGTACAGATAAATGCTTTTGATACATTTTGTATTTTAACTGTATGCATCATTTCGATTTCAATCCCCGTCGCAGTGTTATTTTCCTGACTGATTTTATTTAAAAACTGATGCGATCACCATTTTATCTTTTCCTATGTAAAGTTTTAAGAGATGGACAAAATACATTTTTTACAAATATAAAATAAATAAAAATAAAATTAACAAAACGTTCAGCTAAGCTCAATGACTACACAATCTGGGGACGTTTGTGAAACAGGTTTTATAGGCTGAGGCATTGAGGGAAAAAGGAGCCGTACCCTTTACAGCTTTACCTTCCCGTAAAATCTCCGTGAAAATGAATCAAGCTACTTCTGAAATGTGCACATTAACAGACTTAAAGATATTTTAAAAGTAATTTTTTTATGTTTTCGACTTTTTAATACATAGCTGTACCCACGATTTTATCTGCTTAAAGAAATGTAATAAATTCTCAATTGCCACATTGTAATGTTATCTTAAACAAAGGACTATGGATATACTTTCAAACAGTCGTTTTGGCTTTGGCGATTTGGCACACAATGTTTCAAATCGCTAAATCGCCAAAGCCAGCCAAACATTCTTAAAAATGTTAGATATTTGTTTTAGTACATATTTTCAGTCCGTCATTTTTTTGCACATACATATATGCGATGTCACACAGTTCAGCTTGTATAGTATAACAAGAGTAAAACAGAAAGTACTACTCTTGTTATATACAAGCTGAACCCCGCGGTTATACCCGCGTGTAAAAATTGTAAATTGACAAAGTTACATACAGCCGAAATTATCAATCTTGTACAATTATAACAGTATAACCTTGATTCAAAGAGAATGGAGAGGAGAGGTTTTAATTTATTGTGCGATCCTACTTATAACTATTCCTATTAATATCTAAATAATAACATAATTTTGCGTTGATGGAACCTTATTTATAGAGTTTAGTTGAGGTGGCCGAAGTTTTGGTCGAAGCCGAAGGTTCTAGCGAGTGCCTAAATTGAACGAACCATAACGAATACACAATACTGCGATAGGGATGGTGACGCGAAAGGGTAACCGAAAACTCTATTGTGGCCTTGCATCACCAGTTGTGTACAGAATTCACATTAATGAACTGTTATTATTTTAGAAAAGTAGCAAAAAAATTTAATCAACTTTAGAAGTTATTTATCCCAATAAACCCAATCCCAATAGTCTCTATAAATATACCCAATCAACATAGATTTTATCTACAAAAATAAAATCGTTTTATAAAAGAAATCTGTTTAAGTTAATTTAAAACTGGATAACTTTCTATTATCTTTAAAAATACACGCAATTTTAGGTTGGTTTTATTATAATGTATCAAGATTTTAGGTTTTTAAATAGATCCCATATTTTACTTAGCACGTAGTCAAGTCATGAAGTGTACGGATTATGAATAACGCTGTGAGTTAATTAGGACAAATGTAGAAGTATATCGTCGAATACCTAATACTATTATTTTAGACTTTTACAAGTTAATGTAACAGGTATATATAATTTTAATGAATAATGTCGCTCATTATTTTATGTAATCGCTTATAAATTATCAAAATTTTCAACCAGTTTTGTTAATAAAGCCAAGAGTCCTTGACAGAGTATGTGTGCCAAAAGTCACGCGCCAAATTATTTTCGACTAGCTTTTTCGACTAACGCGGCTTCGCCTACTTGGGTCGTATTTGAATATTACGAGTAGGGTACGTATACGTGCGTACTTCTTACGTTCTCTTGCTATATAAAAGTATCCTTTAAATCCAGATATACATATGTGTGCCAAAAACAGCCTCACAAACTCTATAATATTAGTCTGATTAGAAGTATAGAACATCATTAGCAGCGCTAGATCGGAATGTTAACAGGTTATAAAACATATTTCGATACAAGCTAAAGTAGTAAAATTAATTAATCGGCTCTCATCGGCCAGTGTGCTACACAGTGGACACGCGGAACATACGAGGAATTATCAATTTATCGCTAAAATATGGGATATCGGGTACCATGCTTCATATTTTAGTAAAATAATAACTGGGAAAATTGTTATATTAGCTATTTGAGACATTTGCGCATTTGAAACAAAAAAAGTACTACGCGGTACGGAAGATACCCTGATGATGTTGGAGGATGAAATATTGGATTGTTATCTTACAGTTTCACGTTTATGACCAGGACAAAAATAACATACAATCAAGATAAATCTAAATCTCCAACAACATTAAGGTAATATTTTTGTGTAATTAGAATGTTACAATTCAGGACACCCCTCTACCATGTGAACTGAATATCTTAGATTAGACGCCTATATCCAACCGTAGACTAGTAAAGTGTAATATATAGATAGAAATACAGACCCTTTTTCTAAACGTATTTTATTGCAAGAGGTTTCTTAATAAGCTTTTACTTTTTATACCTACTCAAAATGGCTAAAATAACATCGACTTTTTTATTATTGTAATTGACATGCAAACATAATATATTAATAACTAGGAAGCGACGCAAACTTCCACGAGAATTAACAACTAAAATAACACGTGAATTATAAATCCATTGATAAAATCTAGTTCTAAAAGTTGCATTTAAAACTAACCAGTCGGCTGATAATTATATTGATAGGTGTCAGCCAAAACTAGTATGTGGCTGCCACGCCGGAACGGATCATGATAAATCACTTCGGGGAAGATGAACGTGTCGGAGTTGTCCGGATTAGCCTGTGCCGTGTTGCTGCCATCGAAGTACCAAATTGGCAAATCTGTAACAATAGGCAGTCGATAAAACAACATTGACACGGTATACTTTTGAAAGTTAAAAGAAAAGTAAAATTTAAAATGTTTGCATTTTTAATTTTACTTCCCTATTGTATGCATGATTATGTCAGTATATATCCTTATTACAGCTAAAATGTATCAAATCAGTTTATATTATTTTAGAACGTTAACGCTGTTTATTATACTGGTATTTCAATAAATAAATAAATTGTACAGGTGGTAGAACCAGTGTACCACCGACACACCTATTTATATCGTGAAGCAGTTTTTGCATTTCGGTGTAAGGGTGTGATTGCCGGCTCACTTATATATGAGGCAACCAT
>DWTU01001566.1:0-12958 GCA_018251515.1 Cecropterus confusis | reverse complement strand
TGTCTCATTCTTTCCCGGCTTCATTCTACACATTTTTGTATTTGTGTCTCTTTCCTGCCGCATTTCCGTTGCATCAGATTTGAAATCACAACGATTCTAAAGAAGTTTCACTTCAAAAACAAAATAACGATAAAAATGTCACGAGATATAATGTCAGTATAATATTTAACAATGCCTAAAATTGAACACCATTAAGTTAATTGCCGCTGTTTAACAATCTTTTGTTTAAGGAAATGTATTCACTAAATATTATATTAGCTGATCGCGCAATACGTCTAACATAAACGAATTTACATATAAGAGTGGAAGCCATCTATCACCAAAAATAATAAATATATTTATATAAGTGTATTAACAAATTTCCATTGTAAGAAAGGTGCGTGCGACCTCATTACGAACACTCGAAACCCGGCGTCCGCGGGCAAAGCAGCTCCGTGCTCTATCGGCAACACTCTACTTCAACCAACTTTCCACTTTAAAAATACTTTTATTGCTTTATAATAATAATATTCATTTCCCGATACATATTATGGTTCTATAATATTATAACATTATGTTAAGAAAATCTATTTTAAGTTATTCGAAACGTTATAAATAGCTGTTTATTTGACGACAACTTTGATAGAAAGACTAGAAATATTAACAAAGAAACTATGAAGACCTAACCTTTTACATTGGTCTTTAACACTTTAATTCTAGATACTAAAACTCATAACAAAACACTCACACATGTAAGTTAAACACATTTAATAATTTTTTCGTCGTCCATCTTTATTCTAATAACAAATGCATGGGGTAGAAACATATACATTTGAATAAAGAGAAGTATTTTCTTCAAGTCTAAATTTTCTAGACTTATGGTCCACCTAATAAAAATCTAAATAATTCAATTACATCTATCTGAGGAGGAGTTGAACTTGTAATCCTCTGCTCATTACCGGTATGACCTTTCCGTTACGTGGACTCAAATTTAAACTTTAATTAAGATAGACAAATATAAGATACTATAACAATGTATCTTAAAACTTAAAACAACAACTTAAAAAAATACCGTCTCACCTCAAAACTTTTCCTTTGTAAAATAACATCAAGGTTAACACCAAAATTTTTCCTAACAAATAATTGAAAGGGAAAGGTAAATAATACCGTTCGTGCCATATCGATGACACCGCGCTCTCGATGTCTCCTTCCAGTCCCAAGTGTCTGCTGACGGGTTTGTTTTGTAGAGGAAGGTGAGGACCTCCATCAAAATAACTACTTGAAGAATTTGTGTTACTATGTGAACAACATAAGGTATTACAAGGAATGGTTATGAAACCAAAAAACGCGACTTTTAATATTTAAATTTGAAGTCAGATTTTTGTTAATAAAATAATGTAATTATTTAACCCTTGACGTAATAGTGTTGTAATATATAATTTTTTTTGGAATGCTTTATTTACTAGATTTCATTTGAAAGCCATATTGCCATGATAATAAAAAGGTCATAATTTCCCCCTCTTTATACCTATATACCAGTGCCATTTCCAAAAAATTATATCAAAAACACTTCGTGTTAATAAGCCCGTCAAATTCATATAAAAACAGTTGAATTGAGTACCCTGTTCTATGTTACAATCGGTTAAAATATAGGCCTTATAAACTATTGGGGTCCACAATTATATCAAATTCAATCCACAACTTTATTCTAAGTTAATAACATACCCAGCAAGCTTTACTTTCACTAGGAGACATAACTGAGTACCTACATACCTTTTATTATGTATATTGAATTAAATGTCTTATAAATTGCTTATATGTCATTCTTTCGTTCAAATTTAACTTTGCTGATGTACTTTTTCTGATTTCGCAAGTCTATTGATACAGACATAACATTAAACAAACTTGCCAAATTTAATAAAAATTATATAGTTTTTATAGTATAGACGTACAAATGATTACATTTTATATAAAATTCAACTCGATTTGTCATAAAAATCGGCGTCTTCGGTTATCGATTTATTTAGTACATGTTTAATGACAGTGCGATGTCACATGTCCAAATAGACGTATGAAATTGTCAGTCACGGCTCAAGAACACTCGGGGACAAATTATCGTACGGAACACTGAGTCTACGTCATCCTGCAAACTTATTGTGGGTTACGAAGGACCTATTTCAATGTAATCGCAGATCTAAAAGTGAGGACGAACAATTTTCTGTAGAGTTGAATGTAACCTTTTTCCTATGATCACATCAAGTTTATCAAATTTCATAGACGATATTGACGAAGAAACTCTTTCACGTCCTCGATATTTTTTATGTTATACAACTAGGTGGTAGAACCAGTGTAGTTCGACCGGGGAGGTACCACCACACTTATTTCTAACGTGAAGCAGTTCTTGCGTCTCGTTGGAAGGGTGTGGTTGCCGGCTCACTTATATATGAGGCGACCATCTTAGTCCTCGGAAGCAGCAACGCATCTGTGATCGACACACAGAGTTATGATAGGGGGGAAAAAACACACTAAAGCATTTTGTGTAAATATACACATTAGTGCATGGCCAGGAAGAATTTGACAAAGCACTACTGGGATTTTCGATATATTTACACGAAACATCAGGAATATAGATCTTCAGGATGTTTGTCCTATTTAAGTTAAGTGAATAATGTTAGTGGATCACAATGAGTACTCTAGACTCAGCTACAGAAACAAAAGATATTTAATTAAACTCATTGTATTGTATAATTGGAGTGGTTTGAAAAACCGGAATGTTTTCCTATTACTGACTTATTTATCTAAAGTAGGGTATATTGGATAAATAAGTCAGTAATAGACGAGTATATTCATAGTTTACTAAGAAATAGATTTCTTAATATAAAGCATCTAATTTTGTATTGTCCTTGAAATTAATTTGGAAGTACAAGGATTAACTATAATATACTTGAACAGACATGTTTGTAAGAGGAGTAAAATGATGTATAACAAAAAGTGTTACAGCGGTATAACACTTCGTTTAAAAAAGTGATAACTTAACTATAGCATAAAACCTGCATGTATTTACTTATTGAATAAGTAATAATACCCTCCCGTACAAATAACAAAAATAACACTGATACACAATGATAACACACGCATACATATGCGCTTTGGAAACTCCGGGAGTGAAATCTGTCAATGTAGAGACAGAACCGTTTTATTACGGTTCCGGTCGAACTCACACCGCTCGCGTCGTAGGACCATAAAATTGTATTTATTAACTCGGCGATAACTCGATTGATTTAACTACGGAACCCCGGATTTATCAGCTTTCGTATAGCCCAACTTTATTTATCATCATTTATTTTGTACCCAAATTCGAAGATTTCACTACTTTCATAACAATACAATGATATGTTTAAAATAAATAATTTAATTTTTTTAAAAGCTTGTATTTAACTTGCAATGGTTGAATGTCGGTAACATTTTATCCGTCAGTGTATGTATATTTGTAGGTGTGTATGTATGTATGCATGTATGCACATACCTTTGGCTTGCGCTACAGCCCGAAAGCCTTGACGGATTGTGATATATGAAACACCCTTGAAACCGTCACAGTTGCCTATTGACATAGACTATATAGTTGCGAAATATGGCATCTGTGAACCGCGAATTTACAAGATTTTATGTGATAAAATATTTTCAAAAGCAACAAAATTATTACTTTTTGTGTAATTACTAAAACGAACACAATACTTTTGCACGGAAATACAAAACATGGAAAGTTGGCACAAAAGAAGCAACAATAACGCTTGAATTGGTGCAAATTCAGTTAAAAGTTGAAACTTTCATCATTTTCCTTATTTATAAACCGCTTATAGTCGGAAAATTTTCCAATAACTAAGTAACCGATTCAGCAAATTCGTAAGTATCGCAGGTAATTCCTACTTGACCAACCGGAGCATCAAAAGCTTGCGAGTTATTAGGTAAATAACATTTTACGTCGATTTCTGCAGAATTTTAGCCTTTGAATTAAAATGTTTTGCGTCATTTCCTATTTCTAACTAAAAACAGCCGTGTTAAGCGCTGCTTTGTTGGTTTTAACTGGTTTTTTACTGGTTGTAGTAAGCGAGATACTTATCTGAGCGTTCCAGCTTAGACCTTAGGGCATCTGTGGCCAATCTCAGGTAAAACTCAGATCATATCTGAGCTTGTTTACAGACGTTTATAGACGGCTGTAGGCATCTACTACATGGACTGCATGCACGGAGCATGCAGTCCATGTGGTAGTATTTGCTTTATATTATTAAAAAATACAATGAAAATTTGAAATAATATAGATTTTTTTGGATTTTTGAAATTTAAAACTGAATTTAATTCATTGAATAGGAATACTCATTATCAATGTGGCAAATGTGGCATCTGGTGACATATGCCGTTTATTGTTAGTAATAGTATGTTAATCGCTTTTTATCTGTGTATACTTGTATCTATGTAGATCTATCGTGTGTATTTTGATTAACATGTTTTTATTCAATAAAAGCTCCTAAAATCATGTTAATTACTCAGTTATTTAAGCTAACATTAAAATCTACGGGCTTGATTTACAAGAAAGTAATTAAATTAAACATTTGAAATGGACAATTTACAAACTTAGAACAACCCAAGTTGTACCGTAATGCGATCATTACACGAACATTTGCACCAAGTTTTGCCGAATACCATGCGCTCTATTCGTGTACCTTGTACCCATTAAATGTTGCTGCGCCACCATACAAGCTGTAGTTCTGTAGAAGCGTTGAAAGGACCTTTTGAATACAAATGCTTGGTATGATTGATTCAAAATAGTACGACGAATGCTTTAAATTAACAAAACATAAACTCTTTCTACACTCATAGCCCCACATTAGGATTTTCTCTTGCATTGTGGGTGCCATGGATTCTAAATATGTCTCACATCTTTCCATATGCGTATTTGTAATTGCAATCACTAATTACGACATAACTCAGTGTTCATCTTAGGTTAAAAAAATAAAAATAAAAATAAACTATTAACAAAAAGGTAATGTACAAAAAAAAATAAAGTTTTTATTCCAATGCACTGAAAAAAATACTCTGTAGTAATGAAATCCATCATTAATATATTTTAATCGTAACGTTTTATAATCTAAGAGTATACAATGTACTCATTCATCTTTTATTTTAAGATAAAAATAATAATAAATTTAATCATTCATCCTTATATTACCATAAGGGAGGCCTCATATGTGCAGCAGTAAACCTAAGTTTACTGCTGCACATATGAGGCCTCCCTTTATGCGCCTTGCACGTGTTTTGGTGACCGTAGCAGATGATCGCAGTCGGTTCTATTGTTAACTAGGCAGACGCTACCGCCTTTTTCCGTGTCTAGTCCTTTAATAGCCTCCTACAATATCCAATGGGAAGAGAGAGTGGTTTTATACCTAACTGATACCACACAGCACGGTACAAAATATAATACCTAACTGAAATATGAGGTACACGGAAGTAGGCTAGGTTAAAGGTGGAATTCATGGGCGGAAGAGACCATCAAGTGAGCTAAGTATCCGCCTATTTGTTGCAAAAAAAGCAAAAAAAAACTTTTATATTACGGTTATGGTATACGGTATATGGTTTTGCAGTGGAATCCTTACAATTCAACCATTGTTTGTATTATTCCAGTACATTGTTTGGCTTTCATAGCTTAATAGTACTAGAATATTCATGTTTCCTTTTTAATTAAATTCTTGTCGATTTTCACAAAGAGTGATTCAGCTCCTTTTGCCTGTTATAAATGAAAACATTTCAACGATTGTAGTTCACTTAAATCAGGGTGAAAATAACGATGTAAGAATAAAATATTCTCTGAAACTCATTACTTGAATTTCACATACAGGAACTAAATTTATTTAAATAGGTAACAGTAGTTAAATAGTATCGACCAAATCATTTGAAATGAAATGAAATGAAATATCTTTATTTTGGACAGTCTTCGTTGGCACTTCCAAATTGTCAATTACAATATTCTTTCTTACTACCACCGGACCGGAACACGACCTCAACTGAGAAGATCCGGCAAGAAACTCAGTGGGCTTGTCTGTTTTCCTTGTAATACTATATATATTTTTTAATTTGTCTTTTTGATTGAAAGGCTCAATTGAATCATTATGGAAGTTAGTTTAATGACGCAAATGGCTAGGTTATTCATTGATTGGCTACTTATCTGCGGCATCCTCGTCTTAATTCTTCAATTTCACATTTAGGTAGCGATTCGAAGAATGTTTCATATTTTTTCACAGTAATGAGTCTCAAGCCTAGTTTTAAGTTGTCGATAGTATGAAAAAAAGTAAATAAGAACCTATTTCTATCTATAATTGTTGAATAATTTACTATCCGTCTAAACATTTCATTAATTTTATTCTCCTGTTTTGTAAACAACTCAGTGCAAGTGGAAAACAATTTTGAATAAAAAATAATACTAAATCATAAACTACTATGCTTAAAAGACACTCGAAGTTGTAAGGGAGTAAGGGAAATTCTAAATTGGTATTTCTTACGAAACCCCTTAAAATTAGTTACAGTGTCTTATTTCAAACCCTTTCATGTCCCCCGTAATGAAGATAAATGTCGATGATCACAGGCTAAAGATTGTCCTTTAATGTACCTAAATTTTCTCTTGTGCTCCCTAAACGTTTGATTGATTGAGGTCACTGTTTGACGGGTCACCAATTAATTGCATACTATATTTCAGTCTAGAGTTAAAATTATCCAAAATTGGTTCTACCAAGTAAAATATCCTTAAGTACGTCTCTTAAATATTTTTCTCCTGAAAGCCTTCAGTGTTATTCTTGTTTCTTCATCGATCAGAACTAAGAAGTCCACGGTATTTTGCAGTAGTCTTATTAACGTATACTTGAAAAGGTTTGCTGTGAAACGTTACCTATTCCAACTGACGTTGTGAGGTTACATATTAATAGAATATGAATTTAGGTCCATACACACCAGCACATTTAACGAGTGTTTTATTTTGGGCTAGTCACCCCTAACTAACTAACGGACTCCGCCTATATTGTTACTTAATGTTACTATCACACCGTTAAATTTATGTCCTTGCAGAGTGCTTATAAAAAGGTCTATTAAAAAAATCTACGTTACTTAAACTGTAAATAAGCATTGTGACTGCTTGCTACCTTTATATAAAACACTGTTGGAAATGTGTTTCTCCCCAAAATTTGTGGTGGCCTGAAACTTACTTCAAAACTTTGATCTAATACGAATTAGTGGACATAGTCGAGTCGAGTTGGATATTTTAAACCGCTCACAGACCTCCGACGGTTGCATAGCAGTCGCAAAAGAAGTCGCATAGAAATCGCATAAACTTTGTCGACTGCTATCCTATGATATAAACCGAGACCGACAGAGTAACGTGTACTACGATGCACGGAATCACTCATAATATTTGTCACTGTCTGTCACTTATCCGAGTTCCGATCGCAGCCGATGTTTCTTAGAAAATCGGTTTAAATGTACCATTACAATTTTCAGTACAATTATTCAAATCAACACTATGAAATTGTATTATTTCCTAATCCAGTGAAGTCCACTATAACAATAGGAAGTAAATTGGTTGCAAAGTTTTGTGATGCTCGATATGTGGGCTTTGCAAACAATAGCCGAAACGCGAATTGCCAATACAATGCAAAACAAAAAAGACAAACATAGAATTACAATATCGAAATAAAATGCTGAAAAACACGTGAATGGCTCGTGAAAAATTCCATAAAACGATTAATAATATTACTACGGACAACGCGCCCGCAGACCACTAGAGTATGAAAAGCAATAAATTCAATATATCCGAGGCCTGAAATAACAACATGGAAGTAAATATAAGTTTGTGCAACTCGTACGATGTGACAACGCTGCATAATGCACAAACATATAACAAATAACAGCAAAATGTATGTGTTAATTAAAATGAAATGGCAAACGAATACAGTCGAACCGATGGTACTGGCACTGCAACTCTTATACATCGTTAATTAACTCATTTTAAAGCGTAGGATCAGAAACAGACGCATGCTTTCCTTGGGACCTTACAAAAAAAGCGTTTATATCAGCCGTAATAAAGCTCTAACTCAGAAGTGTAAAACTGCTATTTTAAGTTACAAATATGTAAATGTAGAGGTGTAAGTGCCGCCGGCGTCTTTGTCATGTAAGTGTGTGCGTAAGGATATTGTGACCACTTTTAAAGATTGATAAATTTCAGTTTGGTCTTAACAGAAAGGGACACAGCAGTGACCGGTTATAGGTAACTTTTCTAATTAATTTGAGATCGGTTTTAGTGATCAAAGACGACGTATTGGAAGAACTGTTACATAAAAAGTAATTCATGAATAGAGATAAGAACAAATATAATTATCACACATAAATTCAAGATATTGAGGACAATAATAACTAATTCTATAGAACAGGCTGGAACCACCGGGCCGTGCTTCAATATCCCAATAACGCAATCAAATCGCTCGCGAGGATAATTAATATCGGGCTTACAATACAAAAGCAGATTGCGATTAAACGAACAAAGCCTCAAATATACAATACCGCGGTACATTTGAAGGGCTTGGCCCGAGACTAGATGGTGAATGGCTGTAATATTTCATCTTCAAATCACAGAGTGCTAAGGAAATTTGAGAAACAATTTTACCTTTGTTCTACACGAGACACATGAAAATATTCTATTTTAGTCTTCAAAGATAGAAAATCGTAAATGGGATTGTAATGAAGTTTGAGCAACAGTTTTCTTTGTATTTATTATTCATGTTATACCTTATCAGGCTTACTAGCCTGGAACAGACTAGTACCTGGTTTGATGTAAGATGAGATGCAATTGAAAATATAAATTTTTAGCTTTAACTGATAACTTGAAGAAGACGGCGGGTAACCGCCAGATTCAGATGGCTCAGGACTGGTCGGAGTGGTGTCGATTAACAGAGGCCTATGTCCAGCAGTGGATTTTCAAAGGCTGATAGATAAACATAAACATAAACGCTTTCTACACTCATAGCCCCACACTAGAATTTTCTCCCGTGTCGTGGATGCCATGGACACACAAAGACGAATACACACAGAACTGAAATCTAAACTCATCATTCAGATGTCTGTCTGGCCGGGAATCGAACCCGGAACCCACTGCATATCAGAATGGTATGGTGACCGCTTCGCCACGTGGATGGTCAATAAATAGATATATAACGTAACGAATACGCATTGCCCTCCTCTGTGGTACGGTTCTATATTGATCTGCCAAGCAGAGCGTACTGAGTTCGGTCCTCGGCTAAGCAAGCATACTCGTAATAAAGTAAGCGTGTAAGGTTGTAGAAGGACAACCAGCAATGTCGCCATACAATAACATAAAAATATTGTTTCCAATCGGAATGTGTGTATTACCGCGTATTTAATGATTATAACATTAAGTTAAATGAGATATTTCTTCAAATTATCACTCATTAGAAAAATCGCGTGGCGGAAGATCATACCGGTCTGATTTGCAGTGGGGTCCAGGTCCCATTCCCGCCCAGGCGCATATCTGAATGATGAATTCATGTTTTTGTTCTGAATCTGAATGTTTTTGTATTCATGGCACCCGCGATATAGGAAAAATGTAGTATGGGGCTATGTAGTTTAAATAATAAACATTAATGTAAAATTATATTCAAACATGAATGGAACCTCACACATGTTGACTATTAATAAAAACCTGTAATTTATAAATTCATGCATCAATTCAGTTTGTCTCCAATAAGTTGGAACATGGGATATCCAGCCATTTCGGGAGCTCGTATCGGGCGTTGTATGAGCGGTCCGAATTCGCGGGCCAATAATAATTCCGCACCTGTCAACCTTTGTTATTTTATCGCGGAGGCATATTTTGAGCATCGATTAAAGAGATATGTTTCATTTTTCAAATAATTTTGCAAGGATCATAGGAGGACGAAGACAGATGTATTCGATTTTTGTTAATATGAAATAAAAAAGCATGCAGTCCACTTAACGGTAAGTTGCTTTAGATTCTACTATTGAGGATTGAGCTTAAATGTCTTGATTAAGTGTCTTTTCCTTGGCACGTATTTCAAATCAGAATACAATAGTACCTAATATTATTTTTATAAGGTAAAAATAATTGTTTAGCGTTTTTGTATCCAAATATTACTGAAATGAAATATCTTTATTTTATGGCACTTACAAATTGTCAATTACAATATTTTTTCTCACACTATCACGGGATCAGAACACGACCTCAACTGAGAACATCCGGCAAGAAACTCAGTGGATTTGTCTTTTTCCTTGTATTATTTTGTATATATTTTTTTATGCATCGTGTTTATTATATGAGCAATAATAGCTATGTGCTGAAACTGTAAATATCTTTCGATATAAACATGAATTTCAATTTGAATGGTTATAATTATACAAGAGAGCACATGCTCACGGGCTCTCAAATCACTTCAAAATATTTCTATTGAAAGTGAGCTGTTTAAAACATAGGTCTTAATAGGATTATTTTGATCCTCAATAACCTTTCATCGCTTGGCAAGGTTTTTTTAAATATATAAAAGCGACGAATGAAGTTAACAACACACATTGACATCTTTATTATTATTATTATTTACCGCGATAAAAGCTATTGCATAGCTTTTATTGCAGGCTTTGAGCGCGGCGACCGAATCACGAAATTCCGTAACGAAAATAAAACCTAACACCCCCACTCCGCCTACCATGTAGCTCGGTCGAGCGTTCGCTTAACATGTTTGTATATTGTACGACTGTATGAAGCTATAAAAATAATAAAGCTATAGTTTCAATGATAAAAATAATGAATAACCTACATGTATTGCAAGATAATAAAAATATTTTAAACGATATTAACGTCTCATTTATTCAATAAAAAAAAACGTTTTCTTATCGATCACCACACTCAAAAAGTGTAACTTGAATAAATATCAAAGAAAAAGTACTGCACAAATAAATAAATAATTATAATTGCAAAAGTTGATAAAAAATGCTATGCAATAGCTTTACCGCGGCAGTCCCCAAGTGCCGCACGTTTTTTTCCACACGTGTATTTTGCATAACTTTACTGATATTAAACTAACAACCATTGTTCGCAAGTTACATGAAAATAGTTTTTGTTATCATAACGTCAAGATATAATATTTTAGTAATAGTTCGGCAGCGATCCTCAAATGACGGGCGTAATAATAATCCGTCTGTCAACCTTCATTATTTCACCGCGGCGAATTTTGAGCGGCGATTGAAAATATACGTTTCATTTTTCAAACGAATTTGTCAGGACGACAAAGGGCTGAAAGATTACTGGCGCAATATTGTTGTGGACACGTTGCCAATTAAGGAATTTAGGTAAAAGCGGTTGAAAGAAAAAAACGTTTTGTTCGAACCTTTTTTATTCAATTTCTGGGTGGTATAAATTGAGGCTATGTAAAAAATAAACGGTTTGTTCAATTGAAATTATCATACTGATAAAACATTCATTCACTTCACACGCACGTACGTGGAGCAATAATAAAGAAGAATTAAAATTAAAAGATTGGTTTAGAGTACATGATTCTAGTACAATAAAATATAACGGGGTTAGTAACTTAACACCAATCAGAACATAATAATTTTACAAACGCAAGATTTTACCGCTGCAATGTTTGCTGTGGAAATTCAGTGACCGATATTTTTAAAAGTTAATACTATAAATTTAAAAGTTAAAAGTACCAGTGCGTCGTGCACCATACTTCATTATATGCCAATTAATATAACTCATGAGCGAATGAAATGTTTTCGACGTTAATTTGCGTTGATTCTGCGTCGTGCTCATTTGCACGTGAACAATGTGGGGCTTGTTCCTGGCGTTAATATGGGATCATAACGCCACACCCAAAAATATTGGCTGTGCGTTATTAAATTTAAATTCGTGATCGATACGGATATTTCCGGCATATAACCGGAATTGCATGGCCGGTTAATGCAGTGACAAGCTTTGATTGTCGGATTGAATTTAATGTTCAGAACCGTTATTGTTTCGCAATGTTAGGCATTGATGCTTTGTTATCGGATCCATATTGCTTAGTATTATTTCATTGTTCAATAAATGTTATTATTAATTCCACATATCTGCATTGATGCAGTGTTGTGTATAATGTTTGCCTGTTTTGCCATACTCTGTATGCTTTGCTTACAACTTGTCACGTAGAGCCGTAAATATAAGGAATCATGGATGATACGATGGTCGACCGAAGACAGAAATAGAGTATACCAAGGTTTTTCCAACGGCGCAATCAGTCTGTCAGTCTAGAGGTCCGCAGCCAAGATGGCTACGAATCATTCTAAAATGCATAAGGCGGTTGCAACGCGCCTTTGAAGTAAAAGATACGTCTACCATAGAAGCACAGTATAGCTAATAAACAGTAGTTTGAATCCATATAAACGGACGAATCGGTGCACGCACACATTCAAAGTTGTTTACACGGCTGCTCAGCATGATTCGAAATGCAGAGTAACGCAGTTTCAAGGTCGAACCGCCAGCGTCTCCAGGCGCAGCAGATCGTGACCCGTAATCGTGGGGGGCCGGTCGCTACGTCAGGAACGATGTGGTGAGGCGCGACCTTAAGATCGAGACGGAGGAGTTTGTGGTCCGACTCGCACGTTTAATGTATAAACGGGTAGACGGCGGGCTACATTCACACCTAAAGGGGTACGCGCCCCTACGGACGACCGTCGGCTCGTTAGAAAACAACGCAGCAGTCCGAACCACCCACTAAACAGGGGGGATGGTTAATATTTTTAACTAATAAATAACTAACTAATATGGTTAATATTTTTAACTTTTATATTTGTACATTATATTACAATCTTTTTACATTATATTATTATGTGTAAATGTTCAGGATCCGCGAGGTATTTGATCTCCTAG
>DWTU01001565.1:0-12961 GCA_018251515.1 Cecropterus confusis | reverse complement strand
GCGAGTATATCGCTACGACCTATCAAAGCTTGAGACCAGAACGATGACCGTTTACGTATCATATTTGCAATGTGTGTCGCAAGGTGTGATCAAAAACAATTAGTAACATTGTTCATAATATTAAAACATACACCCGACTGCTTAAGAAGTTTTTTTTTCATAATTATATATGTAATTTTATATATATTTTCTTCAAAATAGTCAAGTAAAAGTATAAATATACATACAATATATATATAATACTTATGTAATACTCTATTTATTAGCTTTCATTTGATACTCATATTCGTGATAGTAAAAAAAAAATGCTGCCATTTTTAGAACTATATAGCCTATGTCACTTTCCAAACTGAGACGATTCTAATCATATGTAATACGTCACAATCCGTCAAGCCGTTTGGGCTGTAGCGCGTGCCAAAGAAATTGACATACATACAAACAGACACACATAATCTCGAAAAATATTAGCATCCTTCTGACACATCGGGTAAAAACCTAAACGTGCAATGTACATTGCGATGTATGGGCGAAATATCGCTTAGATAAAACGTAATGAACTCATACTAAGAGGTCAAAACAAGCGAACGTTTTCGAGTGAGAATATATAGCGGCCATAACTGTTAATTTAAAGCAATATAACATTTTATATTTACGTTTTAATTTTTACTCGTATATGCATCCAATTATACGAGAATTTTAATTAGTTACTGATATTCGCAACTGCTTGCGAATTTAATATAGTTAAATCTTGAAACGTATCCCATTATAAATTCATTAATTTTTATAATTATTTTTGGTTCATGTATAATTGTATGATCTATAATTTTATTTGGGTGTCACGTTATAGCTAAATACGGGTTATAGGCATAGCTTCAGTTCGAATAAAGTTGTGTTACGTGGAATAACCTTAAGAACATAAAATTAACAAGTTTATTACGTGTTTCTTTAATAGTTGCTTTTATAAAGAAAATTAAATATGTAAATTAAAATTCCTAGCATGCATACAGCCTGCAACCCTGACTGGGTTGCATGTATTTTTAATTTTGACTTAATGTGATCGATGTAACATGCAACCAGCCCTGATCTTTTTTAAATTGAAGTAGCAAGGAAAGGTCTTCAAGAAAAGTGCAAAAAGAGTTCTCCTTTAAAGTCAGCGGTGCATTGGCGATTCCTCTGTGGTTGCAAATGTGTATGTGCGATTTTTATCCAGTAAAATTCCTTTGATGGCAGTCGTCGACGCTGCGAAAACAACTTCGGAAGGAACGCAACAGGAGTACTCTGAGCGCGTTGACCTTCGTCTTCCACTCAGGTGGGCGTTATATATATCCACCATAACATGTGGTGTTTACGACGGTAAGCGGCTACACATATAGATCATCGTCTTTTCCGAGATTGCGGGCTGGACGGTTCGAGCTTCCACTCTTGCTGCTCGCAACCCAGTAAGCCCTCTTTTAATTGCGTTTTATGACAGGCAGAGGATACCGTACTCCTATTCTGGTCCCGAAACTACAGGGACAAGACTTAACACATTGTAGAGATATTTTAAGAACTTATTCAAGAGGTTTTCTCACGATATTTCCAGTCCTCCAATTTGCAAAAATACGTTTTTTTCTATAGTATGGAAGTAGCAAACGAGCATATAGCCCACCTGATAGTAAGTGACTACTGCGGCACAAGGACATCTGTCCAATCAAGTTGCTACCACTGAGGATTAAGATGGAATGCCTCGAAACAGTATGTCTCCCTTACCGCACCCTTCAGACCAGAACACAACCGCGCATAACACTGCTGTTATTAGGCAGAAATAGGTGTGGCGGTGGTGCTTTCGGAGTCGAACCACAAAGAATTCTACCTTCAAGTTTACTTGACGATCTTAATTTTTACCGACAATCCCCGTTTACCGAATAAGTCCAGAAAGTATTTTTGTAAAGTATAAAATAATTCTCACTCGATACATCTGAAGCATCCCATTAACATTGTTGGCACCAGTTGCTATACTATATATACGAATGATTTTATTAAGAATGATACGAAGCAGGAATTATACTACTTTATATATCTATCTATATATTTTTTCTTGCACTCTTTTCTCATTGTCACAAATATATCATAAAATCATAAATACTTTCTACTATGACAAAAAAATATTTTATCCTCATAATTCACTGATGGATAAAGGCGAAATCATGTTCAAGACCTCAGTTGAATGCACTGAAACCAACTTCCGTGATAATATCACTCTTGCAAATCTATTATTAAACTCAAATGAAATTGGGTCACGAGGTTCGATCACGAAAATAACTCTGACTTCAAAACTGAGTAGGTAAGGAAGTACGGACATCCAAAACGTCGACTCTATAAAACTCTTCTACAAATCTTAGAAATAAACGATGTTGCTAAATAATGTTTTATTTATCTCGTTTTCTGGACTTATTAATATAACGAATGTACACATGTCTAACGTTTAATTTTCACAACTCCGACTTCTAAAACAATGGAACACAATTTTCAGATAAATTGCGAATATTTTCAGCGCGGGCAACACCATCAGCGTTTGACAGCTTCAAAATATTTTATCGTACTTTTTCATATCGTACTTTTTCATAGCATCATAATAGGTAAGCATAACTTTTCAATTATTCTAGACATATAGCTTACTATGTGTTATCCCTCATTGTTTTGAGACATCGAAAATAAAGGTTAACACTTTCTACGAAATTCCGTAAGGACTAAGGGCGAGGACAGTATGCGAAATAGTTATTTTTGTCACAGTAAATTTACGATTTAGAAACAATGAATTACCTATTAAATAATCATTCCAAATCAATTGCTACAGAATCTCGTTATAAGACAAGAATAATAAATACACTTTAATTAAAATAACAAAAGAGAAAACGCGTAGTGACTCTTGCGAGTTTGCATGTATAGCGAAAACCGAAAGTATTAGGAAAAGACAAAAATGCTTATAGAAATTACGAGGCCAATTTTGATAAAAAACATGTTAAAGATACCATAACATGCACCTTTTATACGGTGGTATTAAACATAGACATCTTAGTATGTAGTTGTTGCAAAATAAATAGTTTAATCTTTTATAGTTTAATCTCTTATTTTAAAGATTTCCGCAAAGTACGCATGTTTACTCTGATAACTAAAGTTTGTAAAACTCTTTGTGGTTCGACTTAAAGTCATACTTTTGTCTGTGTTTTAATGATGTGTAAGACGGACTAATAAATAGGAGTTAAAACTTCGTCCTTAAGGAAACAAAGCCAACAACAGACATACTAGGCTAACTGATCCCCAATTTCGTAAACGTAAACTTTTTTCCCTTAGAAGTCAAATATCAAAAAATCGTTTCTTTGTGGGTGTCTATATAATTATACTTATTTTCAACACCTTAAGTAATTTTATGATCGCAGCTTTCGCAGTTAAAGGTTTTGCTTTGATTACTCAAAAGTGACTAACATTCCGCTTTTATCTACATATAGATTATATACGTTTTCTGTAATGGTACGGAAAGTTCTATGCGCGAGTTCGGCTCGCACTGAGTTAGTTTTTATTACTTCATACTTATGCAATCATTTAACTATCATAATATTACTTATAGATATTAATCAAAGCTAATACAGGGCTAGAATGATTTACACACACGTGTGGTAGCTTCACGAAATTTGCTCTTTATCTACATATACTAATGTATAAACTTGAGATGGTGTGTGCCTGTTTGTTACTCAATAACGCAAAAACCACGGGCCCGATTTTCATGATTTTTTGCATGGATGTACCTTATTTACCTAGTCAATTTATAGACTACTTTTGATTTCATTATTTTGTACTATTTAAAGATCGGGACAATTTTAGTGTCGTCACTACACCCTTTGGCTTTAACTGTCAGCTTCACATTTTATTTATTAATGTTCCATAGCTTTCAGGACAGGACATAAATAGAGTCATAATTTCAGTATTATATATTCTTCGGAATACGCTAAAACGGTGTCTTCAATATCATTAGCAAGGACTATTACAACGTCTTTAGAATAACTTATCGATAAAATTTCTCAACTAGTCAATTCGATGATGTGAAATGAATACTTAATTGAGTTTTTTAACTTCTAGTTATTGTCCTTTAACGCATTACCTCACGAAGTAAAGTGTAGAATTATACCACTTATATAAAATGAAACAAGTCGGTCAATGAGTAAGGTACTCAAGAAAGTCCTCGCAAATGAAACATTTAATAGGTACACTTCTGTTTTCTTATTAAGTGACTTCTCTACCAAGATACAGCATTACACAAGTATCAGTACAAAACGCTATATTTTATAGATAGCAAAGTATGCCACAATTATATCTATCGAAATAATGGATAACAATATTTGTGATAAGTATTCCATTATCTTAATTTTAAGGCATTTTCTTTGATAAATTACCGATGACTTACATATAAATAGAGTCTTGAGCATATCAAGTGTTTTACTTTATATAATCCATATAATAAATAAAGCGATATTACGAGTCATCAATTTAACCTACTTCAAAATGTAAACCAATAAACTAAGTAATCTTATTTTTTCCCATTTTGATTTTATACGAGTAGATATCAATGCCCCCTTACTATATTATATTATAAAAACGAAATTCTCACTTCTGCTGCTGATTAATTTTCGCAGATTTGAACCTAGAAACATGTGTTTTTTAATTAATTGTTTCAGAGGTTTTTTGATCACACTTTTGTTATTGTTTCTCTATGGGGACACTAATTCTCTACATCAGCGTGTCTCAAACTTAGTTTTCTGTGGCCTGGCTGTTCCCTGATTCCCCACAGTGACCCCAAAAGTTAGTGATTTTTCTTTTTGACGCACAGAGCTGTTAAAAAAGTCACCTATTAAATATAATATTAAATTAATAATAATAGTACGGTATTATTATAAAGATGAAGAATTTTAAGAAGAGTACAGGTGTATGCTTGTTGCTTTCCCACGTAAAAACTAGTGATCCGATTTGGTTGAAATTCGGCACACATATAGTTTACTATCAAATCGAATCAGTGACCTGGATTATTGCATACATGGTGGTAAATGGTAATGACCGAAGCGAACGAAGCCGTGAATAAAAACAAGTATATCATAAAATTAAGTTGTGACGACAGCTTAGTTTGCTTTGCCACAAATGCAACACCGTTATTAATTTACCAATACCCGATATATTATATTGCACGGCCCCGTACCCTCGCAACCCTATCGCAACCCTCCATTTGATCAACGCTGCTATACATCACGCTGATGTCGTATTTTTTTTATCTGAGTAAAAATAGTAAACGAGTATGAAGTCCACCTGATGGTATGTGGTTACTGCTGCCCATGGACATCTAAGCAACTTCATATAGAAAAGGGATTCTATCTAAAGTCGATCACAGATGCCTTGCTACTGATGAGGACTGTGATGATCGCCTTATATATAAGTGAGCCGGCAACCACACCCTTCCAGCGAAACGCAAGAATTGCTTCACGTTAGAAATAAGCATTGCGGTGGTACCTCCCCGGTCGAACAACACTGGTTCTATCACTAACCAAATTAGCTAGTGGCTCATATCTTCCTGCAGTCTCCATTCTATGCAATCTTGCATATTATGAGACATACAAGAGTATATGCAAAATTCTGATATGCCTGCTAAAACACTTGTTAACAATGAAGAATACAAATCTGTGTTACGTCTCACAGGGACAAAATCATATGATTTGGACAATTTTATGATAGGCATCCACTAAGAAATCATTTTCGAATATTCCACCCCTCAAGAGGTTGAATGTACTTATATACTCTGCGCGTAAGTTGCGGAAAACAGCTGGCCGACAAAAAATGTGCATGATTTATTTGTTACTCGAGTTATTTAGAATAATTATACTTACTCTTCAATGAGTACACAAATTTCAATTAAAAAAAACTTACAAGCGATATAATGACTAACTAGTCATTTTTGTATAGACACTATAGTCAATCATCATTCATATCCGAGATAGTAATACAAGCAAAACATTTCATATTCGATATTGATATAATTAAAAACAAAAATTGATACTCGAAAGAAACAAATATTGACAGAACCTACCCGAGCGAAAGTCAACTACGACTGAACAAATCAGAGCTGAAGCAACGGTTATGTTGTACATTCCAAAGCGTGCTCCGTTTTGGAAAAATCCCAGCAAAGGAAATAAAAAATCAATTAGATATAAAACACAACGCGTAATAATCGCGTAGTACCTTAAGCTTCTATCCAAATATAGTTACAACAGCAGAAACAAGTAACTGATGATGGAGTTTAAATAACAATAATAGTAAAAGAACATGTATGATTTAAAAAATGAGTTATTCTGCATGTGCAGACAACACTGCATCCGCAGACAAATCTAGGACTGCCTAGTTTCTCGCGCACTTTCTCTGCTACAATGACACACTACAAAGTGAAGCGTATGTGGATTTTTTTACTATTCCAAGCGTAGAAGTTGCCATGGAAGGAACTTTTTATTTTACCAGTTTTTAATGGAAATTAAAATATTGTTCATCATAAATATGATAGAAAGAGATCACTTTGGCACCAAAGTGATAAGGATTAAATTAAATTGAAGTAACAAAGGTCAAGCATCTATTTATAAAGAATACTAAAAATTTACAGTACCTTTTGTGCGTATATATTATTATAGATCCATCGGAAAGCCTGTCTGAGTGTCTGTTTCTATCATAACAAGTCTCGATATGTAAGCACATGTTTTAAGCGCATGTGTACTTTCCATTTTGTATAACACACAATGCATACATATAAACGTAGCAAACTAACTGAAATAAAGTTAATCCAAGTTATTAGTGCACCCTTGGCTACTGATAAAGTTTATTTACGCCACTGTGCTTTATACGAATTTAAACTAGAAAGACATTTGAGGAACAATACAATTTAAACTTTTAAACCGAACGAAAAACTTAATTCAGAGAAATTTATTTATTTCTATCTATAAATATTATGAGCAACTGGATAATTTAAATACAGCGGTCCGTGAAAAAAGGCTCGCGATGTTCAAAAGAAAGTACATCAAACTCCACGATAATACCAAGCCACATGCGGCCTTGGAGACTTGTTAAAAAATTGCAGAAATTTTATTGCATATTCCCTGGAATTTGTTCCCATGAAAAGGCACCTTCTAACTATCGCTTGTTTTTACGTCCTTAATTATTTTAGAGAAGGAGGAGAAGAGATATATATTTTTTTCCAAAATGGGGTATACATTACTAATATTACAATTGCGAAACGTTTGCTATTCTTCCACCCATAAACTACTGATCGGATTTCGCTGAAATTGGTCGCACAGATAATTTATGACCTGGATTTACACATTAGATACTCAATACCGTGGTAAACGTAAGCGGCCGGACCCGCGGGAATTATTTAATAAAGTTTATTGGCGGTAATAATAAATGTTTTTTTTTTTTAAAAAAAAAAAAAATTTTGGCAGACTAAAAACCACCCGATCTAGCTGTTATACACAAAGAGGAAAAATTTTCGACATTGCGCGATTGTGATGAAATATGTTGAATTAGCCTACCTTATGCCTCCTTTTTACTTTTTTTATTTAGAAAAAGACAGGAGGGACATAATTCGAAGAAAGGATATATTTATATATGTAATAGATTATTTAACATTTAGCCGATAGCTTTGACATAGAGATTAAAGTCATTACGGAGGTTAGACTCTGATTACAAAAATTTGAATCCGATTGATATTAGCTTAAACTCAAACTCAGGCATCCGTAAATCGAAGGTCGATCAAAGCGTAATAGGAACGACGTGACGCAGTGATCGCGGTTTTTTTTATCAAGTTCTTGCTTCCGACTTCCTCGCTTCCGATTAAGATTCCGACAAATCATATTTATAAATTCTACCACCGAACTTGGTTCCGATCTCCACAACAACGTTATATCTGTATTAACGTTGTTGCAGAAGTTCCCTTAAATACTAAAATTGTCTGAAATATTATACAAAAAATATTACACAAAAAAAACAAAAAACAATACTATCAAATGGCAGTTATAGATAATAAAAATCATTATCGTCCTCTGCACAACTCGATAGGTAGGTATGTACCTAATGCGAGGGCATTGATACCACAGCTGTTGCCTACTCTACTCCACTGCTTGCGTGACGTCATACACAATCAAGTAACTACACGAACAAAGTAACAACGTAAATATCGACAAAGCGCAATAATGCCCACTTCAATAAATATTAATAACCTACTTTTCTCATTTTATGTATCAAATTGCAATCATAATCTTATACTAAGGTTTATTTACAATTTGCTATAAGCTGTAAACATGTAACCGTTGTTGGCAGAATTGAAAAAAGTAAAAATCTTATCAAACCCAATTTGTGGGCAAGTCTTTCCCAGTGTATAAAATGTGCTTTGATGGTAGCCGGTCTATGCCGCCCTTTTACATAATATATGTAATCATCCCCAGAAAAGATTAGATTCCTGCAGGTCAGCTACAGATGCGTTGCTACCCTTGAGGACTAAGTTTCGGATAATTATGTCTCCTTTAGCAGACCCTTCAAACCAGACACAACAGAATTCAACACTGGATATAACAGCATCATATCCAGAGTCAAACCACAAATCGTTCTATTAACTTCCATGCTTGTTCTTCCGAGAGATAAATAATTTTGTTTGTGGTACTGATACTCACTAAAAGCACGAATTTGTTTATTTGTTGAAAGTATATAAATACTTTGCGTGTTTATAATTTTCATATGCGACGGAAGTTTGACAAATGATAATGTTGAGGATATAGGTATACGAATATTCTTATCGATTGTGTTAAATTTTCATAGCAATGTATTAAATTAATAAATATATACCTTATTTCTCAAATCAATTGATGACATGACATAGTACATACATTACTATATTTTAAATGATACTGCTTTGTTTTATGCATTAGAGAAATAATTAGGAGTATAACCATACCCTAAAAATATAGAGATATAAAGACGACATTAAAGAACTTTTGTGAAGTATGGAAGGATTGGAGCATTAATTATATGTAAATGTATACACTCTTGTAAATGAAGGACAAAGGACAGTCCTTGCCAGTCAAAATATAATCGCATATTTTTGACCCAAAGAAATATTATATTATCTACAGAAATAAAACAATGCAATTACACCATTTATATCTTCAGAGGGCCGGACCAATTTTCGAAATGATTTGACACTTATAGATACCAGAAAATCTACGGAAACATGTATTTATGAAAAAAATATTCAACTTTTTGCAAACCTTTTTATTTTCGTATTTTTAGGTTTAATGGATATTAAAAAATATATATAAATTACATTTAGGTACTATATGAATTATCCAGACAAATTAAAACAACATTTATTGTTATTTGTTGCTTTTAAAATGCTTTATAAAATTAATGCTTTATAAAATTAAAATAAACATTGGTTTTGAAATAAAATATCCAAAAAACACTGACATAGTTGTAGTATACATCAATCGCCCTATTTTTAAACAGAACGTTAAGAGCAAATGAACCTCAATTAGTACAATTAACATTTTCCTGAGCGCTAATTATTTTGATGATCATATTTTTATGGTTCGTTGAATTTATAAATGTTTTTGACCACTGTGTTTCTAAGTACTGACGTAATTATAACGTTATTATGTATTATTGCTTACTTTAATATTCTCTATTTTCCATTTGGTGGTTTTTAATGCCATAAAATATATCTCTATGACAGTATTCATAAATTTCGCCATAAATTTTTTCAGCATTTCAATTGAGTACCCAGGTTTAAATTGTAGACAATCTGTGATTTTTTTCATAGTTATGTGTAAATAAATGTGAAATCTATCAGTCGGCACTAGTCCATCACTGTGGATTATGGATTAAATCTCTCTGTCTGAAGAAGACAAGTACCTAACAGTGGAACACTAATGGGCTGCAGATACAATTTTTTAACATTCTTTTTTGCATACAGTTAAAAATAAAATTTACCATGTGGTGTCTAATAAGCAATTACCAAAAAACAATGAGTGTTCCAACTTAGTCATAAGATATAATAAGGGGGGTGTCCATTAATTATGTGAGTGGTAATTAGGTGTTCTATAGTGAGAATTTGTAAGATTTGATTCAATTTGACAACCCTCGCGGCTGATTGGTCACCATACCGGTCTGACACACAGTGGGTCCCGAGTTCGGTCCCCGGCCAGACAGACATCTGAATGATGACTTTAGATGCTGGGTCTGGGTGTTTGTGTATTCGTCTTTGTGTGTCCATGGCATCCACGACACAGGAGACAATCCTACTGTGGAGCTATGAGCGTAGAAAGCGTTTTATGTTTTATGAAAAAATTCCCCAATCTCATCTCACACATGAGATTTTTAAAATGTGAGTTTCTAGTATATGTACATTGGATTTATCTTAGAAAGGTAAAATATTCATTTGCTCAATACTTTCATTTATGACTAGTACTTAAGATTGCTGAGAAACTAGAATTGCAATGAAAATTTAACAATAAAATACTTAAATCGTAATTACTCGTTCAAAAATTGATGTACAGTTTGCCATATTTTAGTAAAGGATCATATTTAACTTGATTTAAAACTATTATCTCGTCATTTATTCCTGTTTAAAAAAAAATACTTGATATCTGCCACGACCTCCCTCCCCAAAGTGAGATTGGATGGATGTATTAGAATGGATGCCACCTATCTGTAGCAGTGACTTCATCTTCGATTGGACTGTATGCTTTTTTACAATTGCAATTCCAAAAGAAATATTATTCCTTAGAACTGATTTTTTATTATTAGTGTTTATATGAATTGATCCATCAGCCTTTTAAAATCCTAAAACATAGGATTTTGAATATATGGATTATGATTAATTAGCATTTATATTTAGTATGGCGTTTTTAACTTTTAACATTAGGTACTTTCTCAAATCTATTTTATTTCTTTTTAAAATTTTTGAACCATCAATTTATGTTTAATCTTGACTAATAGACCTAGTCATTACAAAATTAATACAATGATATGGAGCTACATATGTGAAGTCTGAAGGAGTAAGTGAGCAAAGCTGCTATAAAGTAAACAAAAACATTAATATCTCCCGAAACATAACTCCTATTTAACATTATAACTTCATGGTCATTATTTAATTAAAATACAACTACATTTTGTTGTATAGCGCTTTAAGCATAAAGGAGAAATTATTTGCAATATTTTAAATTACATAATTGATAGAATAAATTTGCAGAAGTTGCAAAGTATAATTTTATTATTTGGTATATGTTTATTTATTTATTTTTTACATCTATAACAAAAATTTCAAGAACGAAATGCCAAATTATAGCACAAAAGTATTAAATAGTGAATTTTCTTAATTAATATTCTATAATAATTTATACATATTTAAACACACCAATAAAGTATACTACAAATTCTTGTAACGTATGTAAGGCAAATTCAAACAAAAGAAGGAATTAACTGGGCCAAAGTAAATACTTGAAAGTTGTTAAACTTTGTTCCATTCAGGTAAAATTATGCAATGCACATTCATTATTACTACACATAAGACAATGAACATAAAACATGCACCAATTCATTTTTAAAACAAAAAAGTCAGTATTGTATTATTTTACTCACCGATTTAAAGATATGTCCCATAAATGAGCCGTAAAAAATTATCGAGCTTCACTCACAATATCATTTCTTGTAAAAATAAATAATAGAATCTTTTAAAAACTTTCTAGAGACCGAAATAGAATAGTAGCAAAGAATAATACTGGTCTTGTTCCAAATTTAAAACTTACTACAGACGATTTATAGAAAAATATTTATATGAAGTATAAAATACAAAAAGTGTTAACGCGACAAGATTTGCGCTTGCTATGACAACTTATATTCATCGAATTTACAAATTTATCACTGGGTAAACTATTATTTGTTATTTTCTCTATGTTGTGTTGTATATTTTATTTCCCGCATCTCTCGGCCCTTTCATAACTTCAATTCTTGTTGCACGTTCCGATTCCGATTCCGAGATTCCGACAGTAACTCAAGCAGACGATCACCGACGTAGCTTCTAAAACGGTACTCTCAACTCTGTGCTATGGACTCAAGCTCGAATATACACCTAAGTATGATTTTTGAATTATCTGTAGCGTTGTCTTGTCATTTCTGTCACTTTTGTCAAGTTTGTCAGTTTGCATCCACAGACTACTAAATTATTACCACAGAATCAAATTCAGTACTCTTTTGGACAATATTTAATGCATTATTTTTAAGAATAATGTAAGCAATAACATTTATTTCAATTAAAGATCTAATTATTATATACTGTGATAACGCAACTTCAATTAATAGCTCTGTCTATCTACATTGTTGGACGACCATTCCATTAGCAATAGATTAGGACTAATTATAATACAAAAAATCGATAAAGCACTTCTAATAACAATTCATAAAAATATGAGATAATACCCTTTACGTATATTTAAACGAATTACGTTACCCGGAGAGTTCTTGTCACTGCCAACGTGTCAACGGGTCAATTAGAACCGAATGGATTAGTACGTGCCGATGGCAAGAGGCCTGACGATTTAACGCTTATCCTTTAGAAGTGGGAAGTGTCTTGTGTGGGACCTTACTTGCGTTGACACGCTGGCACCTTGTTATATTAATAACTCGTCCAGGGCAGGTGTCGTGGCGACCATAGTGTAATCCGCAAGTGCCAGAATCGCCTGCGCCTCCGTTACTGCAGAATTTCCGCAAAATATCGAGCCTCCGCTTCCACATCGGCCGCCGCAAATTTTTGCGGAATTAATGCGGAGGTTTTTGACGTGACAACGTCTTATAATTCGATAGAGCTGGCTGCACGCACGAAAAAACATGACTCATGCGGCGTTAC
>DWTU01001564.1:0-12961 GCA_018251515.1 Cecropterus confusis | reverse complement strand
TTCTTACAAATCTAGATCTTAAAGTTAATCGTTTGCAACTTTAGTTAAGGATGAACACAGCATGCGTAGCTAAATGGGTGCATTAACATTAAATTTACAGTAAAAAGCTGATAGACGATAGATATAAGTGTGATATATACAGATAACAGTAGGCAATATATGTATTATAAAAATATAAAATATAAAGTAAGATACGACATAATATTTTACGAGTATATATAATATAAATATAATATATACTCGTAAAATACAAATGTAAGAAATATGAAGTAATTTGTACGTGCTAAGAATTTTTGTAAGATTGGGTTCAGAACCTTATAAATTTTTCTTTTAAATACTGCGAGCTTATCATGAAATATGTCTATGGTGTCGTCTTTGCTTAGAAACTCCTGAAGTAGTTTGCACAATCTAGGTAAGTCTGATAGTAAGTGGTCATATCTGCCCATGGACATGTGTAAGCGCAACTTGATGCAGAATAAGGGTTTCATCTGAAGTCAACACAGATGCGTTTCTACTCCCGATTATTATGATGGTCGCCTCACATGAAAGTCAGCCAGAAACGTCACCCGCCCAATGTTTCGTTGAAAGGTAAGTGTGACAGTAGTTCTTCCCCAGTCGAATTAAATACATCCTACCACCTTGCAAATTGTATAAATAAAACACATCAACACTGACCTCTAGACTTCTTCTTCTCCTGGTCGTACATGATGACCACTTCCATGACCTTGCCGTATCTGCCGAAGAACACGCGCAGGTCCGTCTCGGTGATGTTGGAAGGGAGGCCGCCGAGGAACACCTTCGGGTAGCCGCCTCCGCGCTTGGGCTTCTGCAAAGTGCGCGGGTTGCACGGCTTCGGGTCGATCGTCCTGTATGAAGAGGCAACTTTTTTAACACTTTTAATGTTTTAATGTGGTACATTTTATGACCTCGGAGAACAAATCAGGGGTTTTGTAGAGAGGAAATCAAAACTAGGTATACCACAAACGGGGAAGCCAAGTCAAATAAGAGCAATAGACGTATGTAAATGACGAATTTTTGTGCTGATACTCACTTTCCAAGTTATTAAAAACGACACCCTGTATAGAACAAAGATTTATTCATATATAAAATATGTATGCAAATTAACAATTGGAATATAACTCCAATTAGTTTCAATTAATTAATGACGTATTACTATAAACAAAAAATGACCGTTTCTTGAAACGGCAAAAACCTTGGTTTGTAACGAATAATTTTGTTTCACATCCTCGTGTAGATTAAAATACGCGAATAACGATTACCAAAACAAAATTTAAGCTATTGTCATTTAACAGCTGTTTATGTAGCATTGTAGCAAACTTTGTAGACTCAAAACACACAATAGTGTTCAAGTATATGCTAGTTTGCGTTTATATCCCACAAACATCTGAACGTACCGACAAAATACACGGTTGACGGCACTGCCTGGATGTGGATAAGAAAAACAAAAGAAAAAACCGGCAACTCTCGCGTCAATAGATTTGAAATGGTTTCAGTCATCTTTATTGCTCCAAGAGGTATATTTTTTGTATAATCATTGCTTTGTGTTAAGAAACTCACCCAGGCATTTGCGTAATGAAAATCTGAACAAAGCATTTAATTTTCTGTAGGCAAACTTCTTTTATAACAGCGGTATTTACTGTCTACTTGTTTCAATGTCGTAATCTACGAATATACGAATAAATAATGCCTGAAGTGTTTCTGACATTCACAAAAACTTCCACTTTTATATAATAGAAGCGCGTTTAACGAAATCGCTGTCCATTTATATAATCAAACCCCGTTAATGGCTGGAACCCTAGCCCCTATCGTTTCAAAGTCGTATTCAAAGGGTAGCAACGCATCTGTGATAGAGTTCAGGCAAGAATGAACTGGAGCGCTATTTGAAATTTGTTACAAACGAGCCACACGTATGCTAACTATATAAGATACTTTATATATTTTGACCTATCAAAATAGCTGTCAAGTATTATCTAGATCCCGCATTACGATGGAATCTAGGATAGTGCAGAGGTCTTTTGAAGTACTTGTTCAAAGCTAGGTTAACTCTAGCGTATCTTCATCGTACCCACAAAGGACAAATCACATACTAAGAACGAAAGAGGCAAATTAAGTTAAATACTTACTTCTAACTTACTACTTACTTCTAATAACGTAATCTATCCGGTATTGAATAATATTTTGTTCTAGAAAAGGTCAAACATAAATGATACGTCTCTTTAAAAACCACACGCTTATAGTCCGGGATCCGCCGTCCATTTTTACTACTTATTAATATCAAGGTATTTTTTAGAGAATAGCTTCATTTCGATGAGACGCCCAAATTGTTTTCTGACAACCGGACAAATATTTTTTTCAAAAACCTTAGATAAATATCTTAATACTTACCAAAAAAGGACCGGTTAGGAACACATTTTTAAGAATCGTGAAATTAACATATTGTGTCCCTGCTACCTTCTTCAGCTACCACAATCGAGAATCGTTGTCAGAAAAGAATTTGGGCGTCTCATCGAAACGAAGCTACTCTCGAAAAATTTGCTCGATAGTAATAAGTGGTAAAAATAGACGACGGATCCCGGACTATTAAAGTAACTCTTCAAAATGTGAACACAATTTTGATATTTCCACAATACGTTCGTATTAGATCCTTTTTATTCTCACCGTGCGATATCACTCATACAATACGTGTTGCGCTCGCCTACAAAGAAATCACGAGCGCCTAACAGAACCAATTGACATCCAATTAAGCCACTATGTACCGCTAGAACTGCAAGGTTTTAGCTGTAAACGTTGGCAATTCTTAGTACACTGATTTCGTTAGTTTGTTTGTTTATTGTTATTACTTAAATATTTCTATACTATCATCTGTTGCAACCTTACAATATTACACTCCAATCTATAATACTACACTCCGCAATACTACACAGTTGATAGGGTTTCACATATGACACTTTTCAGATAAATAAACCATTTAATTACCATTAAAGTATAATAGGAATTCAATACATCACCGAAAGACACTTTCTACACTCATACACCTAAAATACCTCATATTTTAGTAGTGTACCAGCATTTTTTTTTTATTTTTGACTTCTTTTCATTTTTATCGTAAGTCGTCCTTAAAAAACGTACACTTTTTTATCTTTATTGGCTTCATGAATATGACTTACTCTACCGACTTGAACATTAAATAAGTCGCGTGTGAAAAAACGTTTAGTTCCATATTTCTTTGTACACCAAAAAAGTGTATGAATGCATATTGGATACTATCACGCCATCTTCGCATACATTAAACGTTACTAATCTAGCATCGAGATCAATGGTTCTATTCACGAGCGTTTATAGAATGGATACATAAAGGCCTAACTTTTTACATGGAAAAATAACTTGCGTATTCGTTTATGTGACGCAGGCGTATTTCTTTTAAACAGAAGCAACTCAAATGTAACGTATATAATATTTTTATTGATAGTAACATTACTCTTGGTATTGTACGCGTATTGTAGGCAAGAAAGATCAAATCATGGAAGTTGACTTCCCAATGTCCTTCTGGAGGAAGGACATTTAACTACTATCACTACTACTACTACTATAAGCAAACTTCTGGTTAAGAACATTTACGATTGATTGTACAAATAGTGTTGTGTATCAATCATATAACACAGGTTGGCTTTTTATCAGTTGGTCAATTATATAAAAATTGTAAATTCAAAATAATTTTCATTAGCATTATCTACATCATGATCTCGACACAAAATCTATACATGCATCACGCAAAATGTATCTGTACGTGTTTTGTTACAATTCTTTGCATTGAATGTCACTTGATACGTAGCCGTGTCCGGAGTGCTGAGCGAACGTTAGTATTAATGTCGCCAGATTTCTTCGACCAAGTCTCATTCGGAGGGGTGAAAGGCGATGGCGTATTTTTTAATTACACATGCGTATAAAGTCAGAGGGGAAATCACTCTGTTTAACAGTGATTGGTTACAACGCCCTCTCTCTCTTGGTCCGTGTTCATAAAATATACATATATGGATATGCATTGGTTTGGTTTAAATTATTCTTAAGAGAATAATCGCTGATGGGAAATTCTATTGTAACTAATTTGTATCGTAGTTAAAATGTTCTGTTTGTCACATGTTGGTGATAACATCAGAAATGTAAATAGGTGGCACAAAGCACAAATACGTCAATCTCTTACAATTGTCAAGACGTTCGCACTTCCGTTGTTCTACAGTTATCTGATTTGCGCACAATGAGGCCGGAACTATGCCCCTAGTAAAATGAAACACGTTGCTGGCATCAAGAGAAAAATGAGAAACTAATCACATTACTATTGTGAAATAGTTCGCTTGCTTATTTCTAGTAATAAACCAGATATCAACTATCATTTACAAAGAGTATTTTTCAGTGTAACGACCGCATTAGCGATCTGTTTATATTATTGTCGCTGTGGTAATATCAATCACATCAACAGGTCATCGTCAAGTCTCATCAAGATATGATATTAACGTAAGTAATTATTCAACGACATTGTACTCTCGGAATCTCATGTCTTCGTAATATCTCGTGCAATGGGAGGTAAATGGCCATTAGTTAACGACGGAAAATGTTCCATATAATTACTTTATTTATGTCAATTCTAGCAATTCACAAATGAAAGGTCTACTGCAATAATGTTAAATGTATGATTGTTACACACAATGTTGAGTATCACAAACTAGTAATTGTGAAAAAGGATCGTTGAATTAAACTTCTTATTTCTTTACATTTGCAGAATGACAAGGTCCATTGCAGTAATATGAAATTTCAAGCCTGCATAATTTTAGAAACTTATTGGATATATGAATCATTAAATCTTAAAAAATTCAATTTTACTTTCTCAGCACCTTTATAAATCAGTAATATAACTGTGACAGATTCGAAGCGAATTTTCGACATACATCATTTATTGCAGTCCATTGCAAACCTTCAAATACTAACCATTAATTGTAAATGACATGTCAACCATTTCGTCACATTAGTTGAACGTAACGTAAGTATGCGCACGAAATGGCTGACGCGTGCCGCCATTTTGTTACAAGTTCGCACAACAATTTGTAATTTTTGATGAATCAATTACATATGCATATACATGTTTTAATTTAAAATGATCGAGAGGCACTTTCGTGTAATCAAAATGTTTACATTCGTGTTTGCAATTTTGGTTTAGTGTCAAAGTCAAATCGGGCGGTTTATTTTTGTGTAATTGGGTCACATTTTACGTGGCATGACAGCGCGAACGTGGCTTGTGACTTCAATGCAGAAGCAGCTACTGAAATTAGCAGAATTAATACTAAGTATGTAGTAATAACGGTTCTTACTAAAAAAACTCAAGAAATATATCATATCACAGACCGTTATGTGTTAATAGACTGGTTCTATTACCAGGAGGGTAATGAAATACGAATGTTGCAACTGGACTCCGCCATTATAATAGGGGTTGACAGGGGTTATTGAACTATATGAAAATGGCACCTGGTTTAGAAGTCCCAAAAAAGCTCTCATTGCACGTATTACTTAGCACATTATTTAGCTTTCATTATAAACATTGGTTTAACTTAGTACAGATTATTATACTGCTAAATAATGTAATCTAATATAATTAAGTATCACTGATTTACAGGGTAGGAATACATCTTAAGTAAATTTACACATGTGTGTTTCCTAAAATATGTTTGTAAAATCTCATATGTCTCAAATCTTAATACGCACTTGACCAGCGCGGTGTACTATGGTCTAAAACCATCATCCTGACGGGAAATTCTAAATTAACTTTCTCAACATATAAAATAGCCTTGAATATTTAATTTAATAAAGGTATGTAAACCTAAACGCAGTCCGCCAACCCAATTAGTTATCTGTCAAAATCAAGAGGCCGCCATTTTGTCAACGTTGACATAAACAAAAGCTAGGTCAGCGAAAATGTCATTATATTCTTCTTTGTTTAAAATTAAAAGTTTACGAACCTATTGTTTTCATGAAAACCGCCACAGCATTACGTCAGTTGTTTTATGAAAGCTTATTTTACCTAATACGTACTTGAGCTCGCGGCTCCACCTGCGTGTAATACCTCAAACTATCGCATTTCCAGTTTTCAAAATTAGTATAGACAAACAAGCAAACAAAATTTGAATTTACAAAAAAGTGTTTTGACTACTAATTATCCATAAGATAGGGACATAAATTTTTATACTTGTTACTTCGTCATATCAGCCTATATCGTTCGACTCTTAGATATAGGCCTCTCTCAATGTTAACTCAATTCAATTGCAAATTGGATAATTCATTGAACTTTGAACAATTTATAATATGAAATAAACAAGTCACAATGTATTTTCTTTATCTTTACTACATACATATATCGGTACTATTTGTAGCTAAACGAAACTGATTAAAAATTGAATGCAATAAGCTACATTGGGTACCGGTTCGACCGCAATAAACTTGCGTGCGGTTTCTTGAGGCGTGTACATGGAATATGAACACAATACATGAACACTCAATATTTACTTACATTCATTGCAACCGCAAAATGCCCGTAAAGCCTCAGATAGCAGACGAAAAACGGTACATAAATTTTTGGTTAATTTATCAGATCATTTTCAGAGTTCCACGGAGACAAATAAATTTTTGCGTATGTATTTCAGCTTATCCACACACCAGGGTAGTAAAATATTTGACGACCCACGTAAGGGAGCGGTCCCGGGTTCGATCCCCGGCCAGATAGACATCTGAATGATGAGTTTTGATTTCTGTTCTGGGTCTAGATGTTTATGTACTCGTCTTTGTGTGTCCATGGCACTCACGATACAGGAAAATCCTAAATCTTACTATGAGTGAACAAAGCATATAAAAATATTGCTTTTTGTTAATTTCAAAATACATACACAGTACCAGCACATAAAATTCACCACAAACTGAATTAATCTTGTGATTCGAAGTCAAGTAAACAACAACAACCTGTACAAGTATTAACTTTTATATTCTAATATAGAAGAAGCGAAGAAGTATGAAGTCCCCTTACAGACCACTGTTGCTCACTGACAGCGCTAATTAATCCCAAATACAATTGGAATCTTATCTGTCGTCAGCCATATTCATTGCTACCCATTACAACTAATACTATGATGACAAAAAGAATAAAAATCAGAAAAGAATGTCATTACTTGTCTTTCTCATTCTGCTTTAAAATATTCATGTTTGATGAATCGTTTTAAGAATAATAATAAAATTATAATTGTTTTCTCACCTGCCGTCAAGTTGATGGGGCCCATTCTGGAGCACGACGTTCACTAGTGACGGCTCCGCGAATGTGACGAATCCGAAGCCCCTCGAGCGTCCCGACTCGCTGTTCTTCATCACAACGCAGTCGATCACGTCGCCATAGCGCGAGAAGTATCGCTGCAGATTCTCCTGGGACGTCTCCCATGACAGACCGCCGACAAACAGTTTTCTGGACAAAACATTTATGGTTAATTATAGAACGTGATCAATGAATGGCATGTTTGCGGTTGAACCCTCCGTAAGAGGTTCGAGTGTGGAAGTATTATCATCACACTGCTCATGTCTATCGTAGGTATTGATGTCAGAGGATAACATTGTCATTAGTAGAGTAAGCATTTTTGACCTTATCTTTAATAGTGTTTCTTTAAATGGGCGATAATGCCCACAGGGGCGGAAGATTCATAGGTAGGAAGCACCACAAGGCCCAAAGAAAATTGGAAGGAGCTGAAACGATTTTAAGACTAAAGTTTTGATAGTTGTAGATACAATTTTGTTTGTCACCACATGATATAATGAAACAATTTTGTTTGTCACCGCATGCAGCAGATTATCATATATCTTTAGTATATATAGGTGTTGTTGTACTTGTCTTTCCCTATTCACTTAATTTGCCTATTCGGTTACCTATAAATTTCTAAGCAGTTCTATTTTTGTTGTGTATAGTAATTTATTTCGATGAGTTTAAGGAGTCTGCGTCTAAATTATAACAAAAGAAAGAAGAAAGAAATTACAATATGTATGCAATACATTTTTGTAATGGTCTATTTCCTAGCTTTCATTTGATATCCATATTGTTAAAATAAAATACAAATTCGTCCCTTACCCTCCTTTTTATCCAGTTACCATATTTAAAAACTATCCACATGGTCATTAGAGACAAATTCAATGACATATCATATGTAAAATCCATCCATCCAGTCATTCGAACTGTAAGGTGTGCCAAAGCAATGGACATACATAGACTTAAAACAATTGCTCTCCATTAACTAAAAAATATAAATGCCTCAGAAAATTGATAAATCACTTTTGAAATAAATATGATAGCTTGGTACATTTACTTAAATATTAAAAAAACTTCAATTTGTTACCCGTTGTACATTTATTCATTTTTAAAGCCAATTTCAATTGACCCACAAAATTTTTGGTCATACTATTTAATATTTCATTTATTATTTTCCATATCACTATAAAACTACCCAACTAACAGTTGCCTGTATAAAAACAATTTATTTACAAAATTAGGTTTATTATGGTATCAATCATACTTAATGTTATAATTCTAGGATAAAAACCAAATCTGAACCATCTCACAAAAAATACAGTAGAAATCATTCACACACCGTAATTATAATCCATTGTTTTCCAAAACACTGTATTTGCTACTTTCTAAAATATAATACTCTTAATGTGCATAATAATATAATATATTAATAATAAGGTACATACTATGAACTTACAATATTCAACAATGTACAAGCAAAGGAGTTAGTCACAAGTGTAATTTGTCCTTGATCAAGTTACAACCAAAATTCCATTCACAAAATGCATATAGACATGTTTCACTTGAGTGTATTACTGGAATATATATTTTATGGGATCAGTACAGTTACTACAGAGTTACCACCATCACACCTATTTCTTCGAAGCAATTCATGCATTTCCTTGGAATGGTGTAGATGCCAGTTGACCTGAACATGAGACAGCCATCTCAAGACCTCAAAAGTGACAACACATCTGTATAACTAACATAACAACAGCGTTTATGTTTATAACTTCAGGTAGAGCCTCTGTTCTAAGTGGAACTGATTTCAGATGTCCCATCAGCGGCAGTGAGGACACACTGTCAGGCTAGCGTCATGCTTGTTTGCTTCAACTTTATAATAAAAACTTAAATTGTAAAGTATGTAATCCAATTTATTTTGCAATTATACTACTGAAATATAATATATTCATCATGGGTTTTTTACTTTAATACATATTTATTCCAAGTAAAAAAATATGCTATATTATAACACTACATTTATAAAAGCAGTCAGAAACTAATTACTAGGAACTCAAATACCTAACCTAACCATGCATTATCTATATCTAATCTTTACTATCTAAGACAGCTAGCTATCTGATCACTTGAATTATAGTTGTTAAACACATTTTGCTTACACTTCACCGAATTTTAATAAATCACATCAATTTTTGGTGCAAAGCCCTATATGTTTTAATAACATGCATTTGTGAAGTTAATGGGTATCAAACAATAATTTGTTATTGTTTGAGATTACTATTCACAGCATCTTTTTAGATACATTGGGTTATAATAACATGTTTTAAATATGTTATTGTATTAGTAAGTACAATGCCTTATAAGATTAATCAAGCTTAATTTAGTTCACTCTTGCTAACATTTCTTGCAAAAATCAATACAAGGTCTTTGACCTGCCAAGGGCAATGACATCTGCTTCATTATCTACAGTTAGGAATTTATGCTAAGTACACAAAAACTGAGTTGAAAAGGTGAAACACTTTGCAAACTTTCCAAACAAAAATAGAACATAGAAAGCATAGACGCCTGACAAAAACAGCAAATTTACTACTTTATGCAAATTAAGATAATTGTTATTATAAACTTGAATTTTATCTTCATTTTGATACTCCTTATAGTAAAATGTAGGCAATTATTTAAACATAATATCAAAATAAATTTATACATAAACAAAGTATTTGTTTACATATAGCATATACAATACATACTTTATTATAGCAATATAGATATACACATGTATATTAAATATAGCATAATTATATTGCTCACAACAAAAAGTATAGAACACAAAAAATAAATATAAAAATATATATCTATCTTCATATTTTGCATAATTTGTAACTAACTCAATGTATAACTATTTGTATGTATGAAATTAAATTACTAAATTACTTAAAAAAATATGATTTGAAAATTGAAGCAGTTAAATTAAAAATAATTTAGAAAACCATGAAATTTTTATTTGAAAGTGACTCATAGATCACAATGAGACTTAGATTGGACTTTCTAGTAAATACCATTAATAAGTAATCCTCCCTGTTCCTTTTTTATATAAATTTAAAAGCAAATCAATTACAAAATTATTATTTTCTAAAGTATACTGAACTAGAGGCTATCAAGGCTCAAAATATATTCTTGCTACATTGACCTAAATTCATAGTCAAATACTTTATCTGCAATGTTTAAATAAAATGTGATAAGCAACAATACTTAAAACAACAAGGTGAGGCTAAAGTCAACTTTAGAATAATAACAATATGTTTCACAAACATTGGAACCAATATATGCTCCAAGTGTATTGGTAATGGATGATAACTTTACACATCAATGAAACATGTTTGTGTGGACACCACATGGCATAACTGCATGCTGACTTAGCACAATCACTTATCTGGTGAAAGTAACATTCACTTAAATCCAACACTGCTGTTAAAGCATGGAATTTTTATGAACACCTTATTTGTTCTAATAGGATGTTATTGTAGTAAATAGTTGTAGTTTGGAATTAATCTAGTTCCGAAACTGTAGTTAGTGTACAACTCGCTAGTAAGAACTCGGGATCCGTATGGTATGAATAGCTAAATAAGTGAGGTTATAAAGTTAACTAGGTCCTATAGAATAGCGGAGACCAGAGCGTTGACGCGTCAAAGGTTAATTTTCAACACGTCGGCGCGGAAAACGCAAACTTGAAAGTAAACATCTCGTATACATCTTACAAAAATCGAGTTTACGACAAAATCTCCACAGCTTACGTAGGTAGCTGCATGCTAATGAATCAGCACGTTTAAGAGTATCGCAAATCACATTCAGCTACGCGGCACTTCCAACATTGCTCCATTAACCTCATTCATTACTATCGGTCCGTTATTAGAAATCGAAAAAGGACATCCAAATAGCAGCCTAATAATGCCTTACCGCGAATTTCGTGATAAGAGAAAGCAGCGATTAGTCACAGAAAGGTTAATTTTACGTACTGCGACGCGTTCTCGCGTAGATGGGTTTTGTGAAGATCAGTTATATAAACATCTGGATACTAATATTTGCAATCAAACATAATAAGATTCTTAAATATGGCAAAAAGACACAATAGGAAAGTAAAGCTGCCATGATCGCATACACGCAACTTGCACGGCTAGGCTTGGGGTCGCTGCCCGCTCGCCGGTAAAAGGCTAATTGAGCATACGTGAACTGTTACCGTGTCATTAATCAAATACCGATAATTCAGCAAACAATAGTCATAGAAATGAAGTAACATCGTACCACACAACAAAACGTAACGCTACCTCCCAAGCCCTGCTGGCTATTCGTGAAATGCGACACACCAAACGAACATGCAGTTTGACCTATTATAGCTGCCGTCCCTTGAAACGGCCTAAACTAAAATTTAAATACACAAAAATATGCTCACCCCTTCTCGTCATCGTCCATGTCTGGATTCATACGCATAACTTAATACTAATTAAAAATAATGGTTGGCACCGGTAAGACACCCAAACCACACAAGCACAGACCCACACGAATGGTTATGGCGGACCAACCATATCCGCTTTCTCAAAAAAGTCATGGAAGGAGGAAGTTGTCAAGTTGAGACTGGAATACTTTTAAATTCAAAAATAGGTTATATGTAACAAATAATAAATAAACTAACATTTAATAAATAAAGTATAATATTTGTAGACTAAATGTTTTATTAAACATGAAAAAATATAGTATTTTATAAAATAAATTATGATTTCGATAAGCGAAAGTAATATGAAGTTGTTTTCGTGTCACAAGATGTCAGCACTGCCACAAGTAAATGTTGCCATAATGAAAAAAAGACATTTAATTTTTTTATTATAACAAGCCTTTTTTCTCGATTTAATATTTTTAATAAAATAATTAACTAAAATCTTTTAAGTACTCTCTAGGAACATAAATAACAGGCGATAATAAAAATGTTATTTATTACGACATAATAGCTAATTATATTTTAACCGACTTCTTATGAACGTATAGATCAAATATGTACTATGACTATATACATGTATATTTGATGAAATGTTTATGAAGATTTAAATTTCAAAAAGTATTGCTTGAACCCCGACTTGCTGTAAGCCTAGCTTTGTCGGTAAAAATGTAAATAAATGTGAATATTAGTGAGTTATGCATTGAACCAGCAGTAATTATATAATACGTTGGTTTATAATTAATAGTTTTTAATATGTTATTAACATGTATTTTTTAACTTGTAGTATTTTTTTATAAACTCGTAAAATATAACATATAATTATGTAAGTCCACTTTTTAATTTTAACAAAGGATAATATAAATTACATTACATTAATAACCAGTTAGAAAAAATAAAACAATTTAAAGTGTGTATTATTATGCACCCAATCTCCCACGAATAGCATTTATCCATACTTGTTTAAACATTTCTTCCTTTGGAAAATTATATCATTCATTAAACACTCTTTGAACACTTTCTACACTATCTACACTCATAGCCCCACAGCAGGATTTTCTCCTGTGTCGTGGGTGCCATGGACACTCAAAGACGAATACACAAACACCCAGACCCAGAACAGAAAT
>DWTU01001563.1:0-12972 GCA_018251515.1 Cecropterus confusis | reverse complement strand
TTTGTGTACAAAGGTGGACTTAATGCTATAAGCATTCTCTGCCAGTCAACCTTCAGGAAGTCTGAAAAGCGACGAAGTATATTGTTACTTTTATAATTTAATTTAAATATTTATCTACCTATATTACTCAATTTTTATTTTAAAACAGCAAGTGGTTATTTATCTTTATTCTTATCTTTATCTTTTCTGTATATAACTTAGCATATCTTTACTTCCAAGACGCTAATCATTTTATTTCGTCAAATAGTTGAAGCACAAAAACATTTATGAAATAAAGTTATGTCAAAGAATTCTTCCAATGGTTCCGTATTGCATAGAGCATCACTAATAATTCGCTTATACCACTATCTGCGGGTCAATATTTTCTCATGAAGCTCGACGTTTTGTCACACAAAATAACGTGTTTTATTGCCGAGAGCTGCTCGCTAAATGTTTTACGGCAATAACAATAAAGAAAAACAAAAGCATATTGTCTCCTCTTTCCTTACTTATTTTCTCACGAAAAGAAACAGAATCGCCCAGTTTTAATAATATTTATTCCCTGCCTCCAAATACTTGACCTCGTGTATCGAGAACAAATTTTATATACTATGCTATATATTGTATGTTATAAAAAATAAAATAAATACTTTACAATGACAGCCAAACAAACACAATGAACAGAAACTTCCAGACGTGACCAGATCTCAGTTAATCATATACATTAAATTTAAAATCGCAGGTTCGATTCTTGCCTAGACAACGACCGAATGACTTCATGGCAACTACTCTTCCACCGAGGTCACGAAGGTATATAAATCATCGTCGATAAATATGAATAATTCGATATTTCCATCGTCACAGCGTATCAAGATCATTCGAACGTACATTAACCCCTGATTTATAAAGCAGCGAGGATAAAAGCAATAAGTCATTTGACGAATTCTATTATATGTACATGGAATATTAGTAGATACTACTTGATAGAGTCATCTGTTTCTTATAATTTTTCATATCGGCAGCCGCGATGCTCAGTGACCGTAATACAGAGAACAGTAGCTCTCTGTTTACTTCTGTGAACCTCTGATTGCCATCGCGCCGAGCAATCCACCGACTTAAGTTCTCTTATATCGTTTAATAATTACTTATACCGATGTTGACGTATAAGAAATTTGATGCGCATCAAACTGAAGTAGGTTAAAAATATTCAGATGTCTTTTACTATTCACTGACATGGTTTTAGGGTCGAGTCTTAAAGGATGCCAATTAACATATTCGTATTAGTAACGAATTCACGTATCTACGACAAATTTGTAAGGGAAGAATATTATAACTGTTCCGATGAAATATTACCGAAATATGTTTGATATTCAAATAGCAGTGGGGACTTCCGCTGGGAACGCAGGCCCGACGCATCGCCGGATCTCACTCGCACAAATACTCGTATTTTACTGCTACAACCGATCTGAATAATAACACGCTACATTAGTTTCCCATTATGCCTTCGAGACAATAAAATTTGCCCAATTTTACGATCACATTAATAATTTTATGAATGGAAGCAAACGTTTTAAATCCTTAAATGCGTGGATGTGAATAAAAAGTGTGCGAGGGCATCTGAGGTCGTTTCGATTGCGGTGAGGTGTTAAAAGTAATAAGATTGTTCATCGGAGGTGTTTATGTTGGACAGGGGTCGGTTGTTGTCGGTGGTGAGGCAGGGTCAAGCGTGGCTGGCGCTCGCCGGAAGACGGCCTGTTCCCAGCGTATCGCTTGCACTCTACCGGATGCTGAATCCTGCCTTGCTATTATAGCATAATGATTTATTATTCAACGATTTTATCGATAATATTTACAACAGCGCATGTTTAAATAATAGCGCACAGTTATGACAAATTCGTCCCGGATGGACTTTAGGTCTTCATTAATATTCTTATTGAGACAACTTGACAGAGCGAACAGGACTAAGGTTACGCCGGTCTAAAATAATGTAACTACTATTAAATATAATAAGTACAAAGTGTTTTAATAGGTTCGTATATTTAATTTTTCCTAAAGGTCTTCGCAAATTAATCACATTTAGGGATTGAATAGGTTCAAGCGTTTCATTTTGTTAATTGTATACATACAAAAGTATTTTACAAATTTTAATGAATTTATATTAAATAGATAAATATACTGAACAGTTATAGCCTATTGGTTCGGCCTTTAAATCGAGGGTCCTAGGTTCGAATCCCAGGTACATCAAAAGACGAGGAAACCTGCACACCTGAGAGTTTTCTACAAAAGTTCTCAATGATGTGTGAAGTCTACTAATTCGCACTTGGACAGCGCGGTGGACTATGGTTTAAAACTTAGATTCTGAGAGGAGACCTTTGCCTAGCAAGGGAACAATAACGATAGATAAGCATCTATAAATTTAGTTTCATTGTGTCCAGACAATAGTGTCGATATAACAAGCCCGTCACTGGTTTGAACTTAAACACAAGGATGTGCAAGTCAGTCTATCAGGTTACGCGAAATGAAACCACAAAATCAGCGGCCGCCGCAAAACAACGGAAGCCACTACCAACCAAGGGGCCCCTACGCTCTCACGAACAGTGACTTATTAACATATCTACGCTTCAAACTTGTACTAACTTTAGCCCTATGTACTTAAGTGACATTATTTATGTGGGTGCGCCAGTTCTAACGTACTTCCGAATGCTTTTGCGGTTAAGGACTCTACTGAGGTTGCCGTTAAACTCGCCGCAGCAGCACACAATATGCAATTTAATTTCAGGCAAAGCACGTACACGTGGCATTAAGTATATTTTTTGCTTTGCAGGTGTCTATTAAATGAGGACTAAATTGTGAAGGAGATAGCTTCTTGTGACAAAAATGATAGTGAGTAATGTTTTTTTTCTTTTTATAAACTCGGCACCTCCGTTAAACTTTGACACTAAATTCTTATTGAGCTATACACAGTAGACTATAAAAATGTTAAATATAGATACATTAGGTATTTATCGTAACTATATTTAACTTACATACGAGTATTCAAATTTAAGTCATCTGTAATAATTTATTAACAGTTGAATACAAAAACAAATTTTCAATATTTCGCAATGTTAACATTTATTTATTGCAGTTCGAACGCATTAAATCTACCCTTGCATAAAACAAATACTTAATTCAGATTCTGCGCCAAATTACAGTCATAAAAGTGAAGACCATTTATGGCATTATTCGGAGGCATATCGAATCTGTCGTTTATACATTCGTGTACACTTCAGAGCAGTTAAATTAGATACCCAGATATGTATTATGGGTGCACTCTTAATCATTTTTATAAAATTTTACGTGGACATAAAACAAACAAATTAAATACATAATAAATAACTTGTCTCGAGTACAAGTAAATATAGTAGCAGTACTCACAAATTATTTTTAAATATTACTGTACTTTATTGATGGTATATTTTTAAACAGTTGATATAAACAAAACAATAGTTGTCAATAAAAACCATTTACTTTCAAGTTCATTCCCATGCAAACACATAGCAACGTTTTTATTCTCCTTAAAATGACGGAAATACTTCAATATTTATTATTATAGTACTCAAAATACACATATATTGTATAACAGCAACTTTTAAAAATTCGTAATGTTTCATACGTTACGAATTACTAAATAGCCATTTTAAAGATATTCTAATATTTATACTAAACACGTATCCCTTTGACTGTCCCAAAGTGTATATGAAAGTTATAGGTTTCATTTGCGGGCGATAGACGACAATTTTCAATTTTCTTGCGCGTGCGTCCCATTTGAATATTTTAATTTGGGGGGCGGCGCGACTATTTCAATTTATTTTATGAGCCCACCACCAGAAGGGTTCGCGACGCTTTCACCGCTTCAGATTAGTAAATATTTGATAGCTTTATAGCTCCCTGTGATATATTTATACGCGCTTTTCAATTGGAGCAAACTCCGACACTTACTAATGCTATACGGTAGAGTTGGTATATACATCATCAGTTTCATATTAAAATGTATCTGTTTGTACATATATATAGTTTCATGTTGATTAAATTTATTCATTCTTTTCATTCTCTTGAAAATTCCACATGTAATTTACTTATGTATTGTAATGTATATATATTATAATGTATCAGGAAATATTGCCCGATTGCCTACAAAATCTACTATGACAATATGGTAAATTTTCTTAGACTACTTTTTTAATAAAATGAAAGACCAGTGAGCAAAAAATAGATAAAACAAACCATGAAAATTCCCTTACGTAAGTAGCTAACGTCATAGATCCAACATGCAAACCTCAGCGGCCCGGTGCAGCGAGGGGCCGTGTTTAACCTCACATAGCTATGTTTCATCTAATAGAATTGCGAGCTCGTTATCTGCTCAGATTAAAATATTCAGTATTTGAGTGATTTCACGAGCGAGTGAGCGGCAAAGGGTTGACTAGTCGTTCGCCCGCTTTGAACACTTGTGGGGAGGCATGCTCGGGTTAGGTGGCTGCCTACCTACCCACTTTACATATGAGGAAGTGTCGCTTGCATCACACAAAAGTTATTAGCGTCGCTCCTCTCTTATTAATATTAAATTACTTTTAGCCAACCCTGTAATAGTACATATTTATTACGTCTTTGAAGAGTAGTAAGGCAATATATAGATATTGCCTTTCTACTCTTCAAAGACGTAATGAATATCGATTAAACGTTTGTTTATCTACAATTCTAATTCGGCTTCTACTAATTACTGGAAACAAAAAATATTGAATATGCAATCAAACGTCAATGAAGCCGCAACACTCGTACAAACAAATGAATTGTCGATTTCCAGTGCCTTTTTCCTGCGTCTGGCTTGATGAATAATTCCATTTATATAATGGCATCGACCGCATCAAATATTTTATTCCGAGTTCTGCATATTTGAGAGTGACAAAAACAATGTTCCCGAATACATTAAGCGTTATTCAGTTATACCTCCGCTTCCTACGTGCCATTTGTTTTATTAATTAACTATTTTCGCATCTGGACATTCCATTAAACGTACTGATCCAATGGAGAATATATTTATAAGTACAATATGAATTGATTTTGTAATCGGCTTTCAATAGATGCGATCGGCTTTGTCCGATACGTTGCGAAACGATCCGTCATGGTAATAATATTGTATATAAATAAACGGATGTTGTCAACAGATAAATATTGCACTCCACCCATGGAGCTAATTTTATGAGTGAAATTAGTTATTCACCTGTTGTTGCCATTTATTTATAGAGTACAATGTGAACGGCAGCGGAGCGTTCGGCCGCGCCCACTATTATTTGCGGACGCATCAAAACCAATTTGTCGATATTATATTAAGTGAATTGATACACGTATCTAAATCGTGATTAAGTTATTAAACTGACAAAAAATGCAATTTATATTTGTAAACCAGGTACCTGTTCTGAGACTAAAGTTATGTATAACGTACATTTTATATACGACAACCACATATAAATTGATTACATGCTGTAAGTAGTTCAACAGTTTACTTGAAACGAACCTATTTATGCTAAATAGTTTAAAATATACGGTTCTTTGAACCAGACCAATACGTGGAAACATAACTATTGTGTCAGCAGCTACTGCGGCTTTCGTGTTCCACATTTAAAATATGCACGCGTCATTTCAACGGTCTGCTATCGTTCCGTACAAAAAATATCCATCCGCGTACAACTTAACTATGTCGTAACTATAGCCACGTAGTTTCATCTAAATTGTGCCAAAGAACAGCGTTTAAAATTTCAGTAGTTCGCGATTAAAACGTTTCCGAAATAAAAAGTCATCTCACGTCCGCGTTTGATATTCGTTCTAACCTAGACGGATCATTTTTTACGATTTCTGTACTGGTCGTTTAGCTCGTCCATATAATTCGTGAAGTACGTGACCATTATTTTTTGTAGTAAATTGTGTGGTCGCGAACGCAACGATCCCGTAGCGTGATGATACTCCGATCAAACAGGTACACTATTGAGACTGAACCGAGTAAACGTCACGTGCAAAATTATTTGGTAGACATGGGCTCTGTCGACGGTACTATTAGACTGAAAATTCGCAATTCGTAACACTACGTAAGTGTTCGTATTTGTATTACAACTATGAATCTTTTTACATTAACAAGAAATATTTTATTGTTGATTAATGTTTTTTGAGGTAGGTACGTTACATGTTCGTCGATTTTCATTGCCTTTTTTCTCAAAAGTAGAATAAGTTACTAAGATAATACTACTACTTCATTTATTTATTTCACACTAGCTGTGCCCGCGGTTTCACCCGCATTAAAAATATGTAACATGTAACGTATGTAACATGAAATGCCCATAATTATTTAAATAATGTAAATCTTGAACAAATTTATTCGTATTTAATATTTTAAAGTCGGTAGGACTTTAGAACATTCAATACAAAATGAGCAAATATCCTTAGTTAAACTGTACATTCCTGAACAAACATTAATTTCTTTATAAGGCACAGCTGAGAGTCATGTCATCAAAAATAAACGGAGTCGCATGCCCCTCCCCATTTTAGTGCTTACGTAATAATTGAATTTCCTCCCTCAAATACCTACGTAATTAATATTTTTTACTACAAAAAATTTAGTTCCTGGATAGGATCCAATTTTCCTGACACCCTAAGCTACCACTATGTAATAAATGTCAAGCCCTTGCATTGTAAAAAAACAAAAAAAAAACAGAAATTAAGACCGAATACCAAAAAAAAAAATATATGTATTGATTTAGTACATACATAGTACATAGTCTCGAAGTCGCGCAACTTATTATTCCTAAGCCACATTAGCAGTAATTCTGCAACATTATCAGGATTATGGAATTCAAATTCAAATTTTTCATCATAAGCCTCGTTCAGGAACCTATTAAAAATATCTAAGAAACATCTACCAAACTTATATGGTTTAAGTAAGCTGTACACCTACATTTTCAGGCTTAAAGAGTTGAAGGTCAAATTTAAATAGTGTGGCTCTGCTCAATAAACTTATTACATACACGTAACAGCCATGTAAGTAAAACCTGCGGCTTAGGACGGCAGTACCATTCAATGAACGACGAGGAGTTGAATATCTAGTTCTTTTATAAAACGTCTCTTCTTAAGATTACTCTTATTATACCTGTAAAGTACTAAATGCCTAACTCCTACAGTTAAGGCATTAGGTATCAATGTATAATCAGATTTGAGGAGTTGTAGTTCAAAATTTTCATATTATAAAACTGCTTAGTAAACTTATTATATATCCGTAAGCACCAAGTGACTGACTTCTAAGGTTTAGGCTTGAACCACCTTCATCATCAGGATTGAAGAGTGGGAGGTCAAATTTCCCATCATATTATGTAATCCTACATATCAAATGTTCATACCAAGTTTCATTAGAATCGGGTTGATAGAAGCTGAGTTATTCCAAATTATCTAAAAAATAGGGAGAGTGATGGTGGCATCCATCCCCACACTCGAAGAGTTTACCATCCGATCACACCTATTACTAAGAAAGAAAGTTCCATACTAATATTTTCCATCAAATGAAAGGAAAAAAAAATCAAGCGAGTTTAGAAACACTCAATTTATTCAAGATAATAAGAAATCGTGTTTTTCCTATGGGAAGTTGGTTAAAAATAAATACGGTCTAGCGATCGCCACGCCAACAATCAGGTTCATGTGGGCCTACAGATGTCTCACATCAAAAATTCACACATACGCTTTTTTTCTATTCTTGGTAAAAAAAAACATTTTTACTGGGTACTAGTGGTATGATTTGACAGCTCCACGAAATAACGGACGATGGATGTTCATTTATTCTGCACTAAAACGTTTACAAGACATTTTACTTGCACATTACAAGTCGACACAAGCGCAAATATACCTACTAAGAACGCAATTGATGAACGTAATGATATTCGTGCAGGATCGCGAGTAGCGTGAAGGATGGCAATTTGTGGGGGCGGGCGGCGGGGGGCGGGGCTATGCGATAAGATACGTCGATACGCGTTTCACCCAGCCATCCAAACAAACTTGCAGGACTCACTTATATATAAAATTATAATGCATATGGCGATAGATATGTCGCGATAGTTGTGTGGTCACAGTGACATGGAGCATGTGATTGATAAATGAGATTTCGATCCTCGTTTATCAATCACATTTTTGACAATATGCCAGAAATATTTTAGAGACTAGAGAAATTTTCATACAGTTTTCTCACGTAATCCTTAGATTCAGCAACCTATATGTGATGAAATTCAGACAGGTAGGAAGATTATACGACACGAGTTCTATTACGAGTCTTATTCCAGGGCCGTAACTGCCTTTTGTAATTCAATTTAAAATACATAACAATGTTTTTATTTTTTAGTTAAATATTCTCCAATTCCTCGAAAACGATAGTGTAAGTATGCAATGCAAATACATGCGATTTGGTTTGTAACGAAACAAGCTCGACTATAAACACGCAGTCAGCCTGTTAAAACTCGTTAAGGAAAGCTCTGCCCCGCAGTGATAACTTATCACCCCCGCATTCCTATCTGCCCTTTTGTAATCAACACATATAGAAATGTATACTACATTTCTATATGTCTCCATCGAGAGCTTGTCACAAAGTAATGAATACACTACATACTAACAGAACAACACGCTACTATAGAAACATTTATTGTACTTTACTTTCTGAAAAAATATTCGTGTGAATGTAATTAACATGTACAGCATGAGTACGATATGTGTAATAAAATATTTTGTATACAAATATGATTAAATCATGAATATATTTTAAAATTCAAACAATTTACATGAATATTTGAGGGTGCTCGGTGGTAGCGGCGTACGTAATGGTTCCATTCCCACTCGCGCATGTAGCGTGCCGCTCACGATTGTAATCTTGAAATAACGAGCCGAGAATTGGAGGACTTTAGTGAGCGTTTGGACGCATGGCTGGCTTTGAGTACAGCTATTTGGTTGAATGTCTTCAATTATTTCGTTTTCAGTAAACCTCTGTTTTTTAAAACATGGAATGCTACATTATACTATGTAAAGTACCTTCCCGGAGATTAAACTATTTGTGTCACTGTTTCATATAAATTACTCACATTAATATTTATGGCAGTCAATTTTAATTGGGGATCGCATACATCGCTTACCATATAGTTTCAATTAGTCACGAGATACTTATTGACAAACTAATAATTGGGATTTTGTTGTGTTGTAAAGAGAACCTATCAAAATCCTTATTTGTGGAAATTTGATTTAATTGTATTAAAGAACTCTTATTTCGTAACTCGAGGTTAAGCTCATGTTTACATTTTAGTGAGAATTTTTCTCAATGACAGACGAACTGCTTACAATACTTCAGTTGTATTTAATTGAAGTTATTATAATTTAATAACACTTTGGAGTAAGGAGGTTGGTGAAACCTACTGCGACATTACGGCGGTCGGTCGAGCTGCTTGCCATGTACAGCTGAATCGTTGACATCCCCAACACCGCCGAGCGCCACCGCAGACATACACTCTAGTTGTGCGCTAAGATCACTTATCCTAACTACAACGTAAATTTGGTACGAACTAAATTAATTGGAATGATAAAAAGTTGGTTTCATAATTCCTTATAATAAAGTTAAGTAGTATATAGACTTACATAGCCCTAAGTTTAATAAAATACCAATATGATTCCCACCCGCGGTAACTGAAACTAATTTTTACTGAAGATTTTTCGTTTATTTGGCTGCTTTCACAAAAGGCACATGTCACTTTGAGTCCCACAGTAAAAGTCCTTGTATATGGATACCATAAACACAAAAAAGAAACTTATACATAAAAACCCAACGCTTCAAAGTAAAACGTAATAAAAAGTAAGTTCGTACAATCTCCCTCTCCTTTTGGAGCACAAGTATTCTTCGCTCCTTATTGCTGTAATTCCTTCGACGTTTATTTCATCTCATATCGACAACATGTCGGCTGGTGTCGACTGTACAAATTGCGTGCTGGCTAACGGAAAGTTATTTGTTGCCGAGAAATATTACTTGTCAAGAAGTTAGCACTTCTTCTGATAATATATTACAGTACACTCAAAAGCAGTTAGATTTTGTAAGGAGAGTTATGACCTTGCTTACAAAGAAATATATACGAGACAATTATCAATGGGAAGTTTTCCTTCTTTTATGCGATTGAAGTAGCAATCGAATTGGAAATGTTCATGGACATCTGTAATCAACTTCATATAAATAGAGGTTCTGTCTGAAGTCAATCATAGATACTTTATTGCTCCCGAAAACTAAGATGCTCGCCTCATACGAAAGTGAGCCGGCAACCACACTCTTCCACCAAAACGCAAGAACTGTTTCACGCAGAAATAGAACAGTGTATGTTGTACTTCCCCGGTCCAATCATGCTCATTCTTCCACCTAATATGAGTTTATCATAATATTAGATTTATACATTATTCTTTCGTGTTTGCCTCTCTTAAATCCAATGTCAATTACAGAAAATACAGTTTTGTCAGCAAACAAATAAATTACAGAATTAAATGTTATTTACAAAGTTGAGGAGCGTCGAGCGCGAGTGGGAATTTTGGCGCACTCCAAAGCCATTTATCATTAGGCACCATTCCCATTAAAATTCGCCTGACACGAGACTCCAATTTCCTTTCGGATTCGGACCCTTCCGTATCGCCATAGAAATTAGTAAAAATAATACCTTAGTACGAGTTTCATCTAGGACGAATGAGGCACACAACACCTTTTAAATATATTTATTTACAGAAACAATTACATTGCCATCGGTTTCTTGATGAATATACTTATTACAGTGTCACGTTCTTCAATGCTTTTATATTTCTTGATAACGTTACATTTTTTTTTTACGAATTTAACTTTACACTGATGTTAAGATCATCATTAAATAAGAAATGCGAGTAGATACGATACGTCTTAGAGCATATTGCAGTACGAACATGTTAACGAGTCGTGGAGTCGTCCAGGAAATGCGGTAAGAACCGCCATAAATTGCACGAACTGTGAGTGTAGTGTAACTGTGTAGAGGGCATCTTTAGTGGCGCTTCGCACGAAAATATTGTATTTAGGACTTCGTGAAAAATAGCTATTACGATTTAACTTGATACCTTTGCGTGTAATTTATGACTAACATGTTCGCCGTTAGTGAAATTCTTGAATTTTCATTACTAATATTAGTGACTCCGTATGTAAAAACGAAAGATATAACGTATACGCGCCTTTGTTCTTTGGCTACGTATCGTAAGTACTTGAAACTTTTTGTGATAAAACCTACATTACACTGTATTTCGAATTTTATTATAATTTTATATATATATTTATATGGACAGCTACTTTTATAAATCGCTAAAATATTATATGGGAATTAAACCAGGAATCGCACTAATAATTCCACTTACTAGGAACTTAAATATCTAAGCACTTAACCCAACAAATGTCAGCAGCCCGATTGCAAAGTAAATGCAACTAAACGCGGGGTTTCTCTAATAATTCCTCGTATAAATTGCAGCGCAATTTCCGTAACTTTGTCTCCGACCTGCATCGGGGAGCAAGTTTGAACTAAAACGTATTACGCGGGCAACGAAGTACCGGAACAGTTAATTTGGCGTTCTCGACAAAGACCGGTTCGTGACCCATGTCCATATACAACTTTGGCAATGGGAGATCTCCCGCCAGGCGAGGTGATCATGCCTTCCCAGGCATCGGCCGTGTTCTGACAGTCTATGTTCGGAACTTGTATATATGCACTACGTTGACAAAACTCCGATGGCATGATTCAGAATACAGTGGCGCCTTCTCTTTTGAGATGCGAGAGGTCGCCACAATACTATTAATAAATTTAGTAATCCCGATGGCCTTTAAGCTATAAATTATCTTAAATCTACGAATACTACAGTATGATAGTAAAAGTTATGTTACGAAAAGTCGACGATATCTTATGTTATTTTGTGTGTCACAGATAAAAATATGTAGCGCGTTGAGCGAGAGGTCAAGATCCGGAGACGGCTCCATTAGTGCATTTTAATGAAGCGCCGCTACGTTTATTTTTCTTATCACCAGAATATTGGTCATAACGCGATACTAAAAGATTATTTCTTGTCGTTGGTTGATGTACACGTTAATGTAACTAATTATTGAGAGTAGAATTGATGTGCAATAATTATTACTTTTCCCTTCACGTGTAATATGAAGTGCGAGTCAGACTCGCAAGCATAGGGGTTCCGTAGCATTATCATGAAATAAAGTTGAACAGTTTTCCAATTACCAACATAAGTTTTTTTTCAGGGTTGTACGAATTACAAAGTTATGTTATTTGGTTACAAAGTTCTCTTAAGGCTCTTAGTTTAAAAGTTCGAGGGGGAGGGGAACACATTTTACCGTTTAGAAAGGGATTATCACTCAAACAATCGACTTTGAGAAAAAATGGTAGTAATATCTTTAGTTAAATTTAGGTAAAACATAAGTAGTCGCAATATACTAACATATATATATAGTTATATACGTATGTAAGTATATTGCGACTGAAGTCAAAAAATATGTATATTCATAAATAATTATAATAATTTGATTAAAATAAATAAAATAAGATTGCATTTTACATTCAATTAAATTAGATTAAATTTCATTAAAATTTCATTAACATTAAAAAATAATAACAATAGAAATATAAACTTAAATACATCAATCAAGTTATGAAATTGAAGATGGGTTTAAATTAAGAATAAACATTTAAAACAAAAATAAAATTTAGTGAAGATATAAATAAAATAAGACTTGATAATACACTTATCTACCAAGTTTCAACTCTGAAGTCACAATAGATTCCGAAAAAAGTGGCTGTGATATACGGATAGACGGACAGACAGACAGACATGACGAATCTTTAAGGGATCCGATTTTTGCCATTTGGCTACGGAACCCTAAAACGA
>DWTU01001562.1:0-12977 GCA_018251515.1 Cecropterus confusis | reverse complement strand
GGGGGTGTTCTGGATCCAAACAACACACAAGTATAACCTTTACATCGCAAATTTTTTTTTGTAATTTTTTTCCCGTCCCTATTGAAGGCGGCCCGCCGTTACTGCAGGCAGCCCTTATACAATTTAATTCGTGCTGCTAATGTAGCTACTCATAGCCTTATTCTATAATTGGATTTTTTTTGAGGTGACATAATACATTCAAACGAGTACATAAAAAGGTACGCGGATCCAAAACGAAATCCAAGTTCATCTTTAAATATCTTTCTGGTCCGGATCCCATCCTGCAACGAACACATTAAGTAAACGGTAAGTGACACACAATTTCTAATAAAAAAAACTAAATATTACTAAAATCATGAAAATTCGGCGCCTTCTCATACTCTTCTTTAATATTAAGACACGTGGGTGCATCGATGCAAGTATTAGAATACGCGTTTAGATTTAAAACTAAACCTGATGAGGTGCCCAAAACGTATATTGTTGGGTTGTATTTCTATTACTAGTTCAACCTACTTATAATTAACTATTTCCAAACCTTAAAATAATTTTATTAGCTTACTTTTTCAAACACTTTAGGAAATATAATCCGCATTTCACTTACCGCTAGGGTTGTCATATTAATTTGTCTCGAGTCGGGTCTTAATATTTTCATGCAACAACAAATTTAATAAAGTGGCCGTCAACGTTGAATAATTCAGGTGAGATGGTGATGCGGTATACATTATTTATGATGATGACATGTCGTAGGTAACATACGTCTATCTTTGGGCTGCGGTTTTGCATCTTGGGCACGTCTCGGCCATATCGAAAGGACTTCTTACATCCAAGAGAGATGTTGGTTAGCCTAGCAAGCGCTAATCCTAATCCAATTGGTTAACTATGTAGTCCGTTTAAATTGTATAGACCATTCAAACAATTAAGAAATACTTTACACTCGAAAATAATACACATTATTTATAAATAATACACAGCTTAACGTTTTCATGAATATTTTGTTATCTACGAAGAAGTTGTAACAAATACATATAATTTTTAAATTACTATTACTTGCGAATTGCATATATGTATATTTAAATGACAGTATAACGTATTCAGATACCTGTTTATTTATCTCAGTGTGTTTGTGTGTATTTGAAAGTGAAACAGTTACAGAAAGGTATATATGATAAGTTCTGAGAGAGGAAAATGTTCGCATTTTACTAATGCTACTTAATTAAGATTGCTGATTCAATAGTTTTATACCAATTTGCAGCCAGCGCGGTGGACTAATCCCCTCTCAGTATGAGAGAAAAACTTTGTTTTTAGAAGGATATCAGCGGCTTAACGGCACCGGGATCTATTAGAGTATGTGCATTAATAAACTAGTACGTCGCCTTTAATTTCAACTTTATCCTGACTGTTTAAAATAAGATCAAAGCAGAAATAGATACACGTATGTTCATACATTTGCAATGACGTTAAACCAGTTAAATATAGCCAGACCACTAAATATATCAACGGTATTGAACCGATTGGAGTTGTTTTGCGCGTTTCATAATAGTTACAGAGACAAATAGAGCGTTTTACATAGACAGAGATTTACTGCGCTTGTGTTAATTCGACAAAATCAACTTACTTATCTTAGATATAGAGTTTGTAATCATCCGAGTCGTATACACAACTCTACCTAAATTGTACAATGGCATTATATTTAGAAAGATTAGCTGTTCGTGACTGAACATGGTTTTATTTGTTTCTTTAACGTTATGGTGTTGTCTTATACACGCTGTATTTGTAGACTTTTTATAACGATATAAAATATTTTGAAATATAATTTACTGTTTGCGTTAGGTGAAATTATAATGCAGATATTAAAGTTTAACAAACATAGTCACGTTGTAATTACAAAAACATCTCTAAATAATCTCTTCGCAATACTTTGTAATAAACCTATGGTAAAAGAAATTATTTTGCATATTTTTACAACAGATTTAAAAAAATATATCATAACAAGAGATTGATATTTTAGTATTTATATTTTTTTTATTCTTCGCATTGTTTGTAACTTCGCAAGTATCTGAGATTATTAAAAGAAATAATGAATCTGTTGTTACAAAGAGAAGCGTTGTTACGATGCACATTGAAATCATATGCATGCATTTTTTGTAACACATGTGACTATCAGGGCTTCATATACGAAGCCCAGACATTATTACAATGATATAACCAACAACTGCTCGTCATTGTTTGGTAAAAAGGAGCGTACATACCGACTTACACAATGTCAGTTACAACATTTTTTATGCTACATCCAGTAATCTTAGGGTAGTAAAAACTTTTCTGGTTCGACTCCAGCGAGATCATTATTTCTACCTAGTAACAACAGTATGAGATTTATTTGTAGGAAGAGTTCTAAGTTAGCCCTCAGGGTGTTACACACATCTGTAGTTAGCACAGGAAGAACTCTTACTTTTATCCGTGGTTGATTACTGATGTCCATGAGCGTCATTTGCCACTTTTTATCTCTGTTGCACTATACGCCCGTTTGTATCCATTGTAATAGAACAACCTGTATATATATTTGGAAGTAGCAAACGAGCATGCAGTCCACCTGGTGGCAAGTGGTTACTGCCGCCCATGGACATCTGTTATCAACCCTAGGTAAGATCAAAGTCTCATCTTAGGTTAGCATGGCTACCCTTGAGGACTAAGATGAAATGCCTCGGAAACGTATGTCTCATTTGTCACACCATGCATTACACTGCTGTTATTAGGCAGAAATAGGAATGGCGGTGGTGCTTTAGGAGTCGAAGCAAAAAGAGTTCTACCAACTTTAAATATATGTGATATAACGGTTTCCTCGATCTCTTCTAAACACATATGACGAAAATATAGTTGCATAATTAAGATCAGAGAAGATCAAGCTAGAAATAATTCGGTTGGCACCTAGGGTAGCAGAAATAATTGCACTTATAATTCATTAATCTTAAATGTACTACTTACATAATGCTAATTTGAAAATTCTCCTCATGTATACTTTAAATATATGTTCACCTTAGACCTAATTAAATAATTAATTCAAAACTAGATAAATGGGTAACTCATTTCGTTTCTTATTTAAAAAAAAATCAAGTTTTCAGTTTGATGTATCAGAGCTATGTTGTTTAAGCTGAGATATAAATTGGAATGAGTCGTCGTGTCAATGAGAACCATTGAAGCGGCACAGAACAGGACTATTTCGACTACTGACAGTAATTTAAATGCTCCTTTCAATTTACTACTAAAATAGACTTTGTTACCATTAAAATGTATTTTAATAGTAAGTCATGCATCAGATATCACACGTGCTCGAACACATAGTAACATCGTGTATGTGTGTATGCGTGTATGCGTGTATGTTTCGTTTGTGTATTTAGGCCATTCCAGACATTTTAATGAAGACATTTATGTTTTACTCATTGACGTGGTGTCGGTGATTTATAAGACTTTTACGGGCACCGTTTTATGCCATTCATTCATTACACACGGACATGTTTTCATCGATTTGGTGTGTTTGAAACGAAACTTCTTTATTGACTTGGGTTAAACATTTAAAACAGTAAAACAGTAAACGCCGCGAAATAGCTATATGCCATTATAAATTGATTTGATTTGCCATTATAAGTGATTGACATAAATTACATTAAATTTTGTGTTAAGGTAGTGTTGAAAACTATTAAAAAACATAAAAATAAACGCTTTTTACACTCATAGCCCCATAGTAAGATTTTCTCCTGTGTTGTGGGTGCCATGGACACACAAAGACGAACACAAACACGCAGACCCAGAACAGAAATCTAAACTCATCATTCAGATGTCTGTCTGGCTGGGGATCGAACCCGGAACCCACTGCGTGTCAGACCGGTACGGTGACCGATCCACCACGTGAGTATTAGATAAACAATTAGTGCATAGATGATAAAAATGTATCTATCTTTACAATAATTACGTCATAGAGAATATTTGTAGAGTAAGAACTACGTAAAAGTGTTTAAAATGTTGTTATGTCAGAAGATTTCGCCATCTAGCGTCTATTTTGTACGTTTTTTATCAACGATGTCAAATTACTTTAAAGAGAGATGGCACTTAAAATATATTTTTAAATTTTGTCTTCACATAATAATTTATTTGAAAGATATGGAGTTTAAGTGATGCTATAAGTCTCGTACTCATGATCCTATTACTGGTATTAAATAACAGACGATTTTGTTTTATGAGAACTAAATAGTATTTTCATAATTATTTCCAGTGATTAGGTTCACGGTTTACGGGTACGGGGTCATATATGCCTATATACATTTGGAAAACAAGAATAGTCAACAATTTATCTGTACGAGGTCTTTTTGCACCTTTTTAAAGAGTTCCATGATACAGCACAATAAATACTTCTCGTTTCGTTTACAATATTACATATATTTGAGACGGTATTTAATTATAACTTGGATAACACTGTCATATAATGGAGAAATATACGATATAAGTTTTAGTTATTTAACCCTCTTAACTTAATAATAAATTAATCTTTAAAGTTTGTACACTATAGCGCCGCTATTAACCATGTTATATATAGTTTCTCTTATTAATTATAATCCTTACTAATTCACTTAATTCACAATATTAAAATATATTATTATTGCAGGTTATATATTATTACACAAACACATATTACAAATAAAACGATATATGCAAAAATGAATGTAATAAGCCAATTGATTTTATCAAGCTATTTAACTTGCCTTTAACTAAGAAAAATTATATTATTTTTTTTCTACAACGATTCCTAGGTTCATGTATGGTCATCAAAGTAATAAGTAATAACTAAATCATTAATGCAATTTATAATCCAATCCTGGTGAACATTGCAATAATTCATGAAGTGTCATGTCTTCGTAAGAGTACGATAAATTTAATCCTAGTAGAGAGGTAGAATTGCTACAACTATTTCCAGCGTGAAGCAATTCCTTCGTTTCGATTGAAGGGTGTGGCTGTCAGCTTACTTATATATCTGCTGGTAGTAGGAGTAGCAACGCATCTGACATCGACTTCAGAACCCTTGTTATAATATGAAGTTGCTTATTGATATCTATGGGCGGCAGTAACCACTGACTATCAATTGGACTGCATGCTACTTCAGCCCTAGAAAAACACACCTGTGGGGACTCAGGTAGTTCTAATACTATGTGAGGTTTATTATATATTTCCCTAGACGAGTGAGAACTTATCAGCTTGTAGTCTATCTGGACTCAGGCTGACTCATATCAGGCTCATTTAAAACTACTGTATTATATCAATAATATTCCTTATTCACAGAAATTTATACGCTAAGTTTAGACGCAACCGAAAAAATCTAAATGTTATCGAAAAATGTAAGTAATACCAGCCAACGGGTCTAGTTATATTTTTGGTCGTCAGCCCGAAAGGATGACGAATTAATGATTATCGTATTACGTCAAAACCAGATGTTGCCGCAAACATTTTGAACCGTGACTCTAATTTGTTTAGTAAAAGTAGGCACATTTTGTTCATAATTTATTATAATATCTGACTAAATGTGCTAGGTTTAGTGTTCAGATTAATTAAACTCATAATTTAACAGTAAATGAGCATAGTAAAAAAATTTCTAACTATAAATTCGGAATTTTACTAAGTATTAAATTAAACTTTATATTCGAATTGAGAAATAACTTGAAACTTTTGTAGAACTTGCGTAATTTAAAGACACAAAAATGTTATAATTCGATATTATATCAAACACGATAACTTACCATTATCTACAATGAGTAATAGAAACAGCAGAGATATAGACTGCCTTATGATTATGGTTTTATTATTTATATTTTATAGATCAGTGTTAATTTTCATTAACTTTCCAAGTAAGGGTCACCATCTTCTAACCATAAAGAGCGATAGAGCTCTCTCGACTCGGGAAACACCACCGCCACACCTATTTCTGCTAATAACAGCAGTGTTATTCTACTGTGTTCTCGGGGGTAGAATCACATCTACGGCCGACATGTAACCTTAAATGACAGTGAGCCGGCAACCACACACTTCCACCGAAAGTCAAGAACTTCTTCACGCTAAAAATAGGTATGTCGATGTACCTCTCCGGTCGAATCATACTCATTCTATATTGTGTCGCATGGCACTAGTGCCGCTACTGTGAACCATTAAGACGTTTTTTTATGGCTTCAATCTATTATTGAACTAATAGTATCTGATAGCTACTTTCTTTATCAGATTGAAGTAGCAAACGAACATTCAGTCTGCCTGATGGTAAATGGTGCCGGCTGTGGGCATCCGAAAGCAATTTCATATTGAACAGTGGTTGTATCTGAAGTCGATGACAGATGTGTTGTTATTGTAAAGAACTAAGATGGTCGCCTAATATGTAAGTACTATACATTTGACGCAGTTTCCTCGGCCATTAGCAAGGGGTAAAGAACAGGATGTGCGTTAAGTCGGTCTAGATTGGCTCCATAATCGAGATCAAGCCCACATTCATATAATCTTGACGTATCCTATGACGCACTGTACCTACACGAAGACGCGCAGTCTATTGCTGGACTTATACGTAATTACCTCTCGTTATAAATAATCACACAGATGGACTCTATTAATGTGATTGTGTAACCAATCAGATTGTCTCGAGATAAATGAAGCTTGAGGTTCAAACTAATCGTTGTATTTGTAATTTCTCAATCCAGTGCCGACGGTGGCCAATTTATTCCGATACGCGCCATGACGACGGCAGCAACCTGTGACATCGCAAAGAATAGAACAGACGGAGGTGAAGACAATGTTGCAATACAAGTTTATGTAGGAAGGTATAATTATGTACAAGTCTGGTCTAGATTGAATTAATTTTGAAGATCAATTTGTTTGTGCATACATTTCTTTCCTTTTGTATGAATGCATATTAGCTTTTGATGATTATTCGACTTAAATTCAGAATTAGTGTGGAGAGCAACAGCATTACATTGTTAAAATATTGAAAAAAAAACCCGACTATTTAAAATGTTTTTTTTTTTTTATAGAGATAAATTTAATTTGACGCTTTGTATGAGTTTCCGTCAAATTTTCTAGATTATTATATTTATAGTTTATATTACAAAAAATGAGAGGTTTTTGCCTAGTCTCAAACCCCGTACCACCTAAACATACCACCACCACCAATAAAGACAACCCAACATTTTTATTGCTATAACCTGCTTCTGTTTTTAATTAAAAGAGGTCACTAAACTCTATCTAACTAGTATTTATACCTATTATTAAAGACTAAATAAAATTCATTTTATAACGAAAAAGAGCTTTCAAAAATATTTGACGACGTAGTACGATCTCCATTGTTTAAAATTTATAACCACGGATTTGTCGAGTACGATAACTCATGTGGGTTAATTGGTTTCGGAAATGTCACACCTTTAAATCAAAATAAAAATACGACAATTATAACTAAATAGCTGTTAATGTATAAATGTACTAATAAATTCTTTACTTTGTATTAATGTTTAGTTTTAAAAAATATTATATTCAGAAGACGTCTATTTATTAAATTTGTATTGTTATGATGTAGGTATTTAAATATTCAATTTGAATCATAGAATCCAAATATCTGTGTTTTAATGCTTTGTACTTGTTTTAATGTTTGTAAAAATTAGTTGAGAAATAAGCTGGTATTTTCCGATGCGGTAAAAATCTTAATATTTATTTATGTTCCAAGTCGTTTGAACGGTTGCTAAACATAAATTAACCATAGCCAGTGAATCAAAACCGCCTCAACAGAGCGTAAACGAATGTAATCGCACGGAGTTTAGTTTAAAATTAAAACTTATAAAAGCGGTCTACGCAAATTAGTCACAATGCATTGTGGACGCTGAAACGTTACGTAATTAACAATAGAGCAATTAAGTTCGGCGGGCAACGCAGTTCGAACTGAAAACGAATGCTATTTCGCGGCGAGTGCGCGCGTTCGGTGTTGTTGCGTAACTGTAAATCCTTTTACGCCGAAACGATGTCATATCATTCCATTTTAGTGCGCATTGAAAAATCTATTAGTGGTTTTATCTATCAGTACTGTCATTGCCGCAAACGATCTATTTTGATAGGTTTAAAGTTGAGGAAACATTTTATTATTAATACGCTATTTCCCGCGGACGCTATGTTGTCATAAGTAAATAGAGCTAGAATTCTACATATATTTAGTTACACCATTCTTAGGACGAGCTAAAAAGTTCGTTTTAACTATACACTACTAATTAGATGAAAGGAGCACCAGCGAATTATTAAAAGTGTAGAGGAGAGATGCAGAACTTGCGTAACTTAAACTTTATAGGCATTATTATTTCTACTGTAGACTTATAGACTGCACAAATGTAGAAGTAAAGTGTAAAGACAATCTGAATGTAATCCAAAAACTTAATGGTTTGCGTAGTAACAGGGATTGTTTCAAGTTTCGGGGTTAATAAACTTGTTTAAGACATAAAAATGGATATTTACACCACATAAATCTGAGACATATGTATGAAGTATTTATACGAAAAAATACCAACGTGGCAAAACAATCTGCATGGCAGTATGCAGGCATCAAAATTAATTAACATTTCTATTCTGGGTGTTCGTGTATTGATCTTTGTATACGTTTGGCTTTCACTTCACATGAGATTTAAGTTAAAAGTTATAACTGTAACAAAGTTTCTCTCGCGGCTTCGCCTGCTTGGGTCATATCACGGCAAAAAGTATCCTTTGTGCTTGTCCAGGCCACAAACTATCTGTATGCCAATCAATGACTGTCATTTCATGAAGATCCAATCAGTAATTTTTGCGTGAAAGAGTACCTATATATATTTTCACAAACTTTCGCATTTATAATATTAGTGCGATAAATCGATGTTATGTATTCATATGATATAATATGTATATTTAAATGATAGCAATAAAGCGCTGAACGTAATGGGTCGAACCTGTGCGCAGGCTTCGTTCCGCTTCGCCGGTGGACAATGCAGTCAGCTGATTTTGCCAACGGTGCTTTTGCTGACGCTACCTTTTCTCTCGCGACTAGTTAGGTGGGAGGATCGCACGGATATTTCACTTCCACTGAAAAGTTCGTGCGAAAAGTTGTAATATATGGAAATCTATTCTCGTCTGTTTTAGGTGATTCAAATGAATGTTAGGGCTTTAAAAATAAAGCGTTAATTGGAAAAGTTTTTTTTAAATGCAGACGATATAGCAAAAAAAGTAAACAAAAGCTACAGACCAAAACATTGCGAATTAAATATAGGCACATAGAAGGTTTTAAAACAAGTACCTAATAAACATAATGATAGTAAATTATTTTATAACAGAAAACTGTCATTAACATCTGTAATATCAAATTATTTTACATTTGAAACGTATAAAAACCGCATGTGAAAGCTGTTGAACATTTCAGTTTTATGTGCGTTATTTTGCTCGTGTTCAAAGATTACTGATTTTCCCGTTTTCCTATTTTCCGGAACCGATTGGCATGAACATAGCCGTTAAGCTCCTGCTCGTTATTATGACCGTTTTGGTCAAACGCCCTTTGGAAGCGTAATAAACCAGTTGAATAATCTTTGTAAACATAAACGGTCGTATATGTTTTCGGCGTTTATGCATGCAACCGTTTATACGTTTCATTAATGGGCATAGGTTTCTTTTCGTGGTGGAGAGGGCTTTGGGACATGTTCACCATACTGCTCCAATGTGATATAGTAGAAGGAATAACATAAATATGACAAGTATATGATATACAACATATGTTATACAGTAGGTATATGGTATATTTTTTATTATCAGAATGAAGTAGCAAACGTGCATGCAGTATACCTGATGCCACGTTGTTACTTGCAACTTCATATAGAACAGCAGTTCCATCTGAAATCGATCACAGATGTGTTGCTACTCACGAGGACTAAGATGGTCGGTTCATTTATAAGCGAGCCGAGTTTATAAGGTATTCTTAGTTAGTTGCTTGGTCAGAATCAAACCTTGAAGACTTTTACTAAAATAAGTATTATTATTAAAACGTATTATTAAAGTAAGTTAAAGTAAATACTCTTACAATAGTTTATTAATTAAGTTATTAATAACTTTTATCTATAGTTTGTAGAAAATTATAGATTTTCATCACATGTCTAACTGGCACGTATTGCTGATATAGGTAATTTTCTAAACCTAGAAAAGCTAGTCTGTATGTACATCTGTATTATGTGATACCTTCAAACTACTCAACTCAAATAGTGTTGCAGCCGCAGTTAAATAAGAAGAAGAAGAGCAGCCGAAGAGGAGTTTCGTGTTGAATACGCATACCAACTTTGGTATAAGGACTCTTATATGATCTGTCGACCAAATAGCAGTTTCCTTAGTGCGAGTTTATTGCCTTTAACCCGACTGCGTCAGAAGGAGGGTAATGTTTTTAGAGTATGTATGTATGTTTGTATGTCTGCATGTTCATTTCTTTGGCACTACAACCAGTGTCCGACCGAAGGTCGATTTTTGGTCGAAGCCGAAGCCGATCATTCGGTTATGGCCGCAACCTTCGGCCGAAGCCGAAGACGAAGATTCAAAAACCATAAAATTTTCAATTATAAATTGGCTAAATCTGTTTTTTTTTTTTGATTTTTATTTAACCGATTTTTGTTTTTATAGGAAAAGATCTATGTTGATTTAATATAAATAACTTCTAGAGCTAGTTACAATTTTTTTGATACTTTTAAAACATGATAACAGTTCGAATAATGTGAATTTCATACATACCGCTGTTCTATATTTGGCGACGCAAGCCCACAAGTGTGGATCGACTATTTTTCTATCATGACAATATGGGTATCAAATTAAATCTTCAGAAAAGTCTTAATACTTTTATATAATACTTAATACTTTATATTACTATGTATTTTGATAGTAACTGCCAAAAAACGCCAAATAAATGTATCATAATAAAAACTAAAAAAAAAAATCAAGCAGTGGGGTTTTGTCTTTCAATATTTTAACAATATTACTTATTCATCAATCTGTGCAATGTTATATATACGCAAAGTTATAAAGTCGTATTAAGGGCATAGTATAGAAGTATGTGCCACTATCGGGCTTTCATAGCGATGCCAATTCCAATTGACCGCTGTAAAACATTCAAACATTTTACATGATATTTTTCATGTTCATTAGTGTTCATATTCATAGATAGTATTTATGTTGGCAGAAACACATTTAGTATTTGTGTCAATTTCATGAGTTTTTCGTTAAAAATAAAGAAAATAGTGCAGGAATTCCCTATAGATACATCCGTGTGGTTTATATAAGGAATTCACAGCATGAGGTTGTATCGGAATTTTTAAAATTAGTTGTATTGATCTATTTCAATGTCATAAAAATAACATCGTGCACACGGGATAAAAATGGTGACTGAAATAAAAACAAGCAGTAATTGTAAAGAAGCAACGATGAAATTAATTACACATTAAACAGCTATCGGAATTCCAATAAATCATTTCCACTGCAATTCCGCGAAACGACTATAAAGCGTTATAATAAACATATTTGTTTTCTTCAGTAAACAAATTACTCGCAATCTAGACACAAATGAAGTTGTTACTGTAACAAAAAGCTTGTATGTATTCGTGTGCATGTAGGGGAAATTGCATAACTTATCGGGTGCACCTTTTGACACATTCTCACTTCGTGTTTCCCTGCTACTAATGACTCAATTAAACACAACTTAGGGTGTTTGCTGACGGTAAGAGATTAGCGGCCGTTTATAAAACCGGACCGTTTCTCATTGTCTTGTTTTTGACAAAATGGCAAGCGGTAACGTGTGAATAGTATGTGCAGCAATAGGATGCAACTTCTTGTAAGAAACAAGATAAAAAAAAATATGAAGAAAAAAGACAAACCAGCTGAGTTTCAGACGGATCTTCTATATCTTGCAAAAACTTCAGAAAATTAAATTTCTATCATCGCATACGCTGCAGAAACTATCAACGGTAGGACAAGATATCAACATCTATAAATAATTTTTCGATGCTATATGCCCAATTATTGTAGTAAGTCACTACAACCACTTTTAACATTTTAAAAGTTAATAAAAAAGCTGACCAAAATCAGGCTACAATAACCATACTTTTGTATTAATTTTTATCAAGAAAAAATATTTCATATTTGCAACTGTTTTAATACCTATAGATAACTTTTTGAATTACTCAAATCGGACATTTCATTCAGAAGATATAGTATGACCGAAGAACGAGTCAGTAAATGAGATAAAAAAAATTATTGTAAATAAGCACCCTCTGATTTTAAATGTTACAAATCGATTGACAGCCTGTGTAAAGTCGAAGGTACCCATAAGAATTCTTAAATTCCTTCAATCTTGCTGACTTGCCATCTCACGAATTAAAATTGAAAGTTGGTACTCCCATAGGGCTATTGAGAATTTTAAGCCCTCCTCTTAATATGTGTAGAGACACAAGACTTTTGGTAAAGGATTGAACAATTTGACAACGCGATTGTAGCGACAATCATCACTCGTCCCGCTGCCGGACAGCTCGCGCATGTTCGATGGATCAAGAGGATACCGACGAATTTACCTATACATCTTAAAAGGTTACAATTTCCTGTAAAGATATCGTTTGCTCTTACAATAAATAAATCCCAGGGACAAACTTTCTCGATGGTTGGCATCGACTTAAGAGAAAAGTGCTTTCGTCATGGGCATATATAGCCTTTTACGTCGCCTTCTCTCGAGTAGGATCACCTGAAAATCAATATGTTTTGTTGCCACCTACAATTACCACTGTTAACATAATGTAGACTGATACATTTTCATAAATAAAGTATGCATAAAATGGAAATAAAAGAATGTAAAAAAATACTAAAGTTGTAGACTGTCACAATTCATTGTTTTTTTTTTTTTTTTCATTTTTTTTTTATAAAAAAATGTA